>SNQJ01S0090352.1:48250-59903 GCA_010110895.2 Picea sitchensis | reverse complement strand
CCTATCCCAAGTTGTTCTTAAGGAGGGATGTTAGGATATTTAGAAACTTAGGAGTTAGTTAAGATCTACTTGGTCTATTGTGTCGTTAGGTAAAAGTGTATTTTCTAGTGTGTTTATTTAGTGTGCATTAGTATGCATTTGTAGTTAGGAAATATGACAGTCACGATATGTTCTCGACATAGAGTGATCTGACGGTTCATACTCTCCTCAATCTTAACAGCCATTGATCCATGTCTTAACACCTGATTGGTCCATGATCTCTATTTAAAGAGCATGGAGGGTCATTTGCCAATGATCGATTGTGAGAAACTCTATTGTAATATTTTTCTTTTGCATTAATAAACTGCTCCAAGTGGCCACGTTGGTTGGGGTCGTGGATGTTTCCCCGCAGGGGTTTTACCACGTGAAAAACATGGTGTGTTGATCTTTTATTTGGTTATGTGAGTGGTTACTGAAGGTGTTCTTCCTCTATTGGAATACCTGTGTTGTCGAACAAATCCACCTAGGATTTCCATTGGAGCTTTAGTTGGTGATTCATGTGTAGTTAGAGGTTTGCGTAGGAAGTTTGCGGAGATTTTACAGAAGAGGAAGACTTAGATTTTGAAGGAGACTAGAGGGTTTTAGTGAAACTGGGGTTTAGGGCACCCCCATGGGCTGAGTATGGGGCATCCCGCGAGGCCCCGCTTGTTGTCCAGCTTCGTCCTGCGAGGTCCTCTATGATCTAGTAGATCAGATTTGGGTACAGGAGGTCGTATTGCTACAGTGAATATTTAGTAGTAGATCGAGACATCATCGACGAGGTCTAACAGTCCGAGTAGTATACATCCCATCTTGAGAATTTTTTGGCATCATCACTAGGTTTCTTGATTTGTTCTTTGTTAGTATATATTGTAGTTGCTTGCAACCAGTAGATCTGTTGTGTCCAGGAGGGTTTTCTGCAGTTTTTGTGACAACCATTAGTGATCTTTGTATTGTTGTGATTTGGGTTCTCATACCATAATAAATATTCCATGGTTATCTTCTCAATTATCTATTTAGTGGATTTTTTTGATATGTTTAACAATATTCCTATCTATAAGACATATGCAAATAGTTTGTAAGAATTCCCATCAACCCTAATGCAAGGTATTTGGAAAAATTTACACTAAGAATATTTATACTTGGATCACAAACATATTATATATATACATGCTAGTTGGGTACATTACAATGGTATCAGAGCTGGTGATTCTACCAGCCTATAACTGCGTTGATTCCTAGAAAAAAAGGATGTGGAGGAAAACCCACTCAAAATTCACCAGAAAGAGAGATAGAAGCCAACTGAACAGAGTCAGAAGGAGAAGAAGTAGGAGGAAGCATGGGAGACAAACATGATGGAGTTATGCTCCAAATATTAAAATATTTGGTCAAGGGACATGATGAGGCATCCAAAAGACAAGAAGAGATCACAAGGTTCCAATAGCAGACCCTTGAGGTGCTCACACAACTGGTAGGACAATGAGGAAATATGAATGGTACAAATCAAGGATGGCCCATTGGATCCCATTGGGGTGACAAGATGCACACAGAGAGTAGAAATAACCATACCCCAGGTCATAGCGGGAGCCTAAGGGTTCCTAGACCCCTATTACCACAATTTTTGGCAGGACAACCTACAAGAGCACAGGAGCAGTCGGATCAGGAGCTTGATATCAACTCCTCATACAAATATTTTGAGATGATAGATGAAGATATTTGGGAGAAATTTTCCTATCCAGAATTCTACACCTTCAAGCAGAGGAACAAAACTAGAGAGTGGAACAAAGCAACATAGAATCAACAAAACTATGACCTTGTGCACAAGGTGGGCAAGTTGATTATCCCATCTTTCAATGGATCTGTGAAGTGCATAGCCATAGCCTGTGTGTAGAAGTTGGACACTTACCTTTAACTCAACCCAATGACTGAGGAAAAATAAATTAAGTATCCCATCCTTCACTTGGAAGGAGAAGCTCATGAATGGTGGTACCATGGGTTGGAGATACTGTGGCATGCCAACATCACCTCATACATAGAATTCATTGCTAAACATGTCCATCAAACTCTGAGTGAAGTCTCTGATGAAGGGTCAAGATATATCTGCTAAATCGAATCGATGGTTGCATTGTATCCCGACTCATAAGCATGATCTTTTCATGTTTACAACCCGAAAATGGGATTCAACCATTCAAGGGAAACTTCTAAAATTTTCCAAGGTTTTTACTAGGCCTTCTTGACCTTCACCATACTCAGGAAACTACTATGGTATTCTTCTCCTTTCTCGGATGAATATTTACATCCCATCGCCCTTCAACTTCCACACAAGAGGATTAGGTAGGGGTTAAGGTTCCTATTCAATTTATAACAAACATGAACCCTAACCTTTGGCATTCATATGAAGGTTCTTTTCCCATAACATTTTGTGTTAAGGACATGGGAAACAACATAGGGTTTATCGACCTTCATTGGTCTCCAACATACCATTATCACAATATTCCATTTATTTTAAACATTTGTATCCCTCTCTTAATTTATGTATTGTATTTTGGGAAAAAATGCCTTGTAAAATATTGTAATTTTGTAGTCAATCTGGACCGTTTGTTATAAGGTCGCAGATATGACGGTAGAAGTTATGTTAGGGATTTTCCCCTAGAAATAAACCCTATTTTATGAGGGAATTGTATTGTGGCTTTGAGGTATAGTAAATATTGTATTATGAGGGAGGATATTGTGAGAGAAAGAAGAGGAAATTATTGTGAACGTGTTGTAGGTTGTATCCCTTCATTTTTCTAGATATTAAACAAGAGGGACCTGGAAATTTATTTGGTGGATGTATCCCACACTGGGTGAACCACGTATATCCATGCCTTTATTGTATTGTGTATCTTATGTGCTTTATTTCCACATTTTTTTTATTTTATTTCTCTGCGATCATGTTTTTCAAACAAGAAGGAGAATTGGGAGGAGGGGAATTGGTTGTAAAATTTGAGGAGTTTTGGGCTAGTGAACTGGTGTTGTTGGGATTTTGGGCTTGGGGACCAGGAAATCTAATTTCTTGGAGCTAGGGAGCCAGAGAGGCTCTATTCCTAGCTAGTTGGGAGGTAACAGTTTCAGGAAGGCAGTTTCAAATAGAGAGTTATGGCATTTACATCAAGACAACCTTCTTCCTCAAGAGGTAATCCACAATTATTATTGTTTTACTCTAAATTCAAATTATGACATTTATAGATATACTATGTGACTACTAAATTTTATTTGTTCAATCCTGTAACTAAGAAAGAAAGAAGTTCCTTTTCATGTAAACACATAAATATAGATTTACTTTAGCTATTAATCTCTCCAGGGCATTATATTATGTGTAAGTAATCATTGGGTTAATCTCACGTTGATAAAAACTCATTTTCTCACTAGGGTCTTACCACGGGCTCTCTATTACCTTTTTTTATACCAAGTCTCAAACCCCTAATGGTCCATCTGACAAATCTTCTTCTTCAATTCCCATTTTTTAATCCCTTTCATCTCATAATGTCTCACATAACCAACCCTTATCTTGAATTACAATCTATACTTGATGTGGTAATATGTTTGTGTTCATATACCTTATTTTGTTCATTGAAAAAATTTATTTTTAAACATAACTAGTATTGAATTAAGTCAAAATGTTGCAACATTATCTATTCAACATAATACACCATAACTACATAGTTTCCTAATGACTACTACAGTCAATAAAATCTCCCCTCCCAAAATAGGGTGGTTTAGATACTAAAAAATATTATTCCTACTTCTTATATATTTGTTCTCCTTCCCCAAAGTGCATGAATAGGTCTTGACGAATTAGTTACATATGAAATCATAGAAATAACACATAATTAATTAAAATCTATTTCCATGTCTTAATTCTTTTGTTCTTCCTTACTCTTTGTATGTTTGATGGGATGTTTGATGGGATAAATTGAGAGTGATCAAATGTTTGGTCGATTGCTTTATACTTTACACCATATGGGTGGATGAATCATTGGAAGGGCCAAGGCCATTTGATTGTGCTAGATATTATGTATGCTTTCTTAGAACTATCTTTCTTTTGTTGTGTTTTTTTTTTCCCTTCTCCTTGTGGGTCACCTTCGAGGGAGGTGTCTTTCTTAATTAAGGATGTGTGGGGTGACTCCATGCTTTATTTAGACTTATTAATGAGAATCAAGACCCCTTGTAAAGTGGGAAGGAGAGGACCCTTCCAAGTGTTAGGGTTCTACTTCCCCAATGTTGATTCTTTTAACTCTGAGTTTGCATGGGGTGAAGCTTGTCTTGCTCACATTGTTTCCACTTAGATGGAAGATTGTTCTTGTTATGATTAACTATATTCTTAAGGATGAATGGAAGAAGGATCCTTTCCTCCCCGTATTAATTTTTTTTTTGATTAATTATTTGGAATCCACCTGAAGTTAAGTGAGTGAGCTCTGGCTTTCTGGATGTGCCTTCTTCTACTTGGATTTTCTGTCCACCTTAGGAAAACTACCATTAAATGGCATGTTTCCCTATATTGTGTAGTGAAAGGTCGTACTTTCAAATATAAATTCTTGATTCCACTTGGATCCTTTCCATTCCAACACTATTCTATCAGGTAACCTTTTTCTTAGATTTATCTTAACATTGATTATTACAAATGAAAAGAGACTGGAATTTTCATCGATGTCATCGTAGCTCATGAATTCACCCAAGATATTTCCAATTTGATATTAAAGTCTCCTCATACTAGAGATGCATGGGGAAATTTGGAAGCAACACCCCAAAACAACATCACATACATCAAGAGGGGAAACATCACACACTACCTCATCCTTGAAGGGTTGGATTCCATAGGACACATGGCATTGTTGGCTGACACAAATATCTTGTCCTTGGTGAAACCACCCGATGTTGTATGGTTGCGGGTGTGGTGTTGTCGACAACCACAATTGTTTGACAACCTCAGCTGAGATGAGGTTATTTTAGTTGTCGCTATCAACAATGAAATGCAACGAGGTCCCATTCACCCACATATGTGAATGGAAGAGGCGCTCCCCCTCTTCAAGATCTATTGGTTCTTCTGGTTGAATTGTTGCGGTCACGACAGTAGCAGTGGGGTCTGCTTCGATGATCTATCTGTTTTCAATATTTTCTGGATCAGATTCTAAATTAGGTTTTGGATCCTTATCTTTGACCTCGACCACCAATGATTGTTTCGAGCAACATTCATCGGTGTTGTGCCAGGGGATTTTGTGGAAGTCGCACCGCTTCCCAGTTTCATTCTTCATCTTTACTTTACCCTTCTTTCCCTGTGTCTTGGACTGGTTGTCTGGAGGTTGCGGGTTAGGGTTGTCTTTACCATGCTTTGGTTGTTGTGGATTTGTTGACCCAAAATCCGATTTGTTCTGGTGCCTAACTTTCTACTCGATTTTGACAACATATTGATAGGAAGCTCCTAATGATGAGATGTTTAAGAAATCCATTTCAGTTTGGATGTACCTATGCAGATCCCCATGGTATTTTAGAACCAGATTTCGCTCGGAGTCTTTGATACCCAGCTTGGTGCGCAAGGTATGGAAAGTATTTGTGAACTCCGACATTGTTTGGATCTTCTCTTGCCGCAGTGTGGTCCATCTCATTTGTTGGTCTTCATAGTTATCTATAGGGTAGTATTGTTCCTTGACCGCATCCACAAAAAAATCCCAAGTGGGCTCGACCCCATATATTCCATATTCCTCTATGGAACTTTGCTCTGAGTAAGTTTCCCACCAATGTTTGACATGGGGGAGAGCCTTGAGGAGTGTGAAGGTGAACTTTTCCATGTCAAAAAAATCATGAACACATAAATAACCTTCTAGCAGGTTTAACCATTTTTCTAAGGCATCTGCATCTATCTTACCTTCAAATACGGGAATATCAAAATTAACTTATACCTTGAAGGGAGAGGTTCCTCCAAAGTGGTTTCTTGATGAATATGCGCTTGTTGCTATCGACAGGAGTTGAAGGATGTGGGAAAAATTCTCCATCATTTTGTCCCTCTATCGCATTAGAGCATGCTCAAGAAATAGGTTAATAGAACCTTTTGCTCCGTCATTTTTATTTTCTGCCACCATAGAGGGTTTCTTGGGCTTGTGAGAGCATTTTTCCTCAAGAGATACAAGATCGAGACCCAAATTTCTATACTCAGACCTCGTCGGGGACATGCACTGAAAAACTGATGCAGGAGCATCATGACTATCAAAGCAAGCGTGGAGCCAGCGCATGTGTTTTTGAACACATGACATATAAGCTGATAAATTTTTGAATTTTCATTAATGATGAAGCGCCAAACCTCTAAGGAAACATTTATGAAGGAGCGCCTATTGTATTATATCATACCTCGAGCCTTACGCTCTTGTCTGAAGTAGATAGGAGGCATTTACTTTAGTTAATGCAGGTAGATAGGATTTTAATTCCAGATTAGACAGTTTAGAGTTCGAGAGGGAAAACGGATATAGACACCCTCCTTTGTACATTGTAACATTTTTTTTCTTCAGAAACATTCAGGAGAGAAGAGAAAGCAGAGAAGTGTATGAAGAACACCCATGTACAGGCATTTGGATTAATAGAAGAAAGTTCTGATTCAAATCCATGGTTGTGTTGTTTTCTCTGTGTGTATTGTTTATGTGCTTATGAATGTTTGTTTTTTGATTATGCATTTGCTTTATATATGTTGTGCATGTGATTTCATGGTTTAACTTGAAGTCTGAGAGGGAATGAGTTTCAATTGTTTCTCTGTCTGAGCCAGGAGATTCCTACAAGGTGTGCAGTTGAATTCATCCGCATAGAGTGCGTTGATGAAGGCTCAGTAGTTTAACTTTTGTTCTCATTCACCTAGAAGTGGAATAGGTTGTTGAAGTCATGCAAGGAGTGTGCAAGATGAAGAAAGAGGTCTCGGTTTTTAATCTGAGCAAAGGAAGGTTTAAGACTACTGTTGCAAGAAGTGCGCAGAGTCTTAAGGATTCAACACTTGAGAAGTTGTTGAATGCCGAGCGCAAGGAGTGCGCATAAATTCCTCCGAAGGAGTCAGAGTGGAGAAGCTTAGGAGGTTTAAAACCTTTGTGGGCATCGTCAAAGAAGAGCACAGGAAGTGTGCCGAGAAACATTTCAGGGAAGAGTTTTTAGCGCAGGCGTGGACGACAAGTGCGAGAAGAAGCACTTAGCCATTTTCAAGAAATCCTCGAGGAGGAGGAATCAACGGTCAGGATTCACCGAGGGAACAAGTGAAGTCCCGTCAACCGTTAGATCTCAAGAGAGTTGCGCCGGGTTTAAGCCTGAAGGAGCAGAGGAAGATCCCGAAGATTCGGAGTTCAGGATATCGGGGTTTTGGTGATCGTGAAACTCTCGTAGAAAGAAATCACGATCCGTAAATTCCCGAAAGGATCTCAACCGTTGATCACAACAGGGGCACGTGGCCAGAGATCCCAAGGATCATGAAATCGGAGATCGGGGGGTTCCGGAGACGGAAGCTTTATATGTTGACATCGCGAGTGGCGATTCCCCGACACGGTAGGAGCCATTGATCTGCGGGACGTGTGTCCAAGGATCTGGAAGAGTCGGTATTCGGCGTTTCGGAGTTCTTGGTGACGAGAGACTCACAACCATGGGAATCGCGATGTCTCGATACGCGATTTCCCGATAGGGTTAAGGCTTGTAGTGGAGGACAGGTGTCGGAAGGTGAAGTCTTGCCGTGGGCCAATGCCAAGTGGCATCGGCATTTCGTGAGCTCGGAGGTTCGCGAATTGGAGCCACAAAGATTTATGTCAAAGTTTGCGAGGTCGCAAGAGGCGATATCTCGGCAACCGTCGGTTCCCGTGTGGGACCGTGGAACGCGTAGAAGACAGGTGGCATCGAGGTTCAGCATTTCAGAATTTCCGGGAGCGTAGGTTCTACACATATCAAACCCGTGAAGTCTGAAACTCCGACGGGGAGCAAGCCGTGGTCTCGTGGCACGGTAGGTCATATGCGAAAGAGTAGCCGGAAGGGGCTAAGGGTCACAGAAGCACCATCGAAGATCGGGAATCGGGGATTTGCACGAGTGGTGACTCATGATAGTGTGAGTACCGATTTCCTGACGAGGTAATTTCCGATAAGAAGCCAGGGAGCCGTGGGCCATTATACATCGGGTTTCAGGGATTTTGAGACCCGAGTGCAGGACTCTCAATCGCGCGAGGTCCGATTTCCCGATAAGGCAAAAGGGGAGATCACGATAGAGTATCCTGTGGGATAAAGTCCTGAAAGGGATTTGAGGAGCACTTTAGCTCTTCGGGCCAGAGAAGAAGAAGGTCCTGGTGGTAGCAGGCGTTCCTGGTTGGCGCGTGCTGCATCAAGTGGTATCAGAGCAGATTTCTTGGCTGTATATTTCAGGCAGGAGGACAGAATAAGAAAAGGAGCACTCTGATACATGTAAAGTAGTATCAGAGCGAGATAATCTCTCTGTTTTCTGTAGCAGAGAAGGAAAGGAAGATTTCACCATGCCTCCAAGGAGAGAAAGGCAATCACCCAATCCCGAGGATAGGGAGAACCCGAGAGGAAGGGGAAGACAAGTACAGAATACAGAAATGGAGAGGCAGATCCGTGATCTTCGAGTGAGGCTGGAAGATATGGAGGCAGCGCAGAGACGCACAGCAAGTGCTGGAGACTTAAGTGACTCTGAAGGCGAAGTTGAAGCCGAACAACAAGGAGAGGTTGCAGCCGAAGATGCGGCAAATGAGCGATTGATTAAAGCCATTGCCATGATGAGTTCAAAGACAAAAATGGACATTCCAACTTATGAAGGAAATATGGATGTAGAAGAGCTGTTGGATTGGATTAGAGCTCTTGACACCTACTTCGACTATGAGGATATCGAAGAGGATAAAAAGGTCAGACATGCTGTCACAAAATTGAAGGGACATGCAGCATTATGGTGGGATGAGCTTCAAGCAGATAGACGTTCCAAAGGCAAGCAAAAGATCAAAAGTTGGGATCAAATGATTGCGAAGATGAAGGCAAAGTTCATACCAAGGGATTATCAGATCACACTATTCAGGAGGATGCAGAACCTGAGACAGAGGTTGATGACAGTAAAGGAGTATACCGAAGAATTTTACAAGCTCAATATCAGAGCAGGTCATCGGGAGAGTGATGATGAAAAAGTTGCCAGGTATATGAATGGCTTAAGATACGATATCTAGGACGAGATGAGTATGAAAACCGTCAGAACCGTGGAGGATGCGTATCAAATGGCATTGAAGGCTGAAGAGAAGCTGAGCCGTAAGCCAGCACAGCGAGGCCGAGGTAGAAGTCAGCCCAAGGGTAAATCAGTTGCCCAAGATAAATACCAGAAGCCCAAGGAGGAGTGGAAGAGACCTCAGGGTAAAGTTGAAAGAGTTGGAACCTCACAGCGAGGGCCACATGATAAACAGAGAAGACAACAAAATGATCAGTGAGGAGATTATGTTGATGCAAACACTCTTCCTCGTACTAGAGGTCGAGGTAGAGGAAGAGGAGGAATCATCACATGCTACACATGTGGGAATAATGGACACAAGGTAGTTGCTTGTCCAGATAGGAAGAAGGATGGAGGAGAAGCTCACATCGCCGAGGCGCAGAGGCGAAATGCTGAAGCAGAAGACGCAGAAGACGAAAGGTCGTTGATGATGCTTAAAGTTCTCTTAACACCCGAGAAGGAGGTGGAGGGCACAGCTTAGAGAAGCAGACTGTTCAGAACTGCATGCAAGACCAAAGACTGGAAATGCAAAGTTATCGTGGACAGCGGTAGCACCGATAATCTCGTTTCGACCGAGATGGTGGAGAAACTAGAGCTGGAGACAACTGATCACCCGAGTCCATACAAAGTTTCATGGCTACAGAAGGAACATCAGGTGAGTGTCACTAAATAGTGCTTAGTTGACATTAAAATAGAAGGATATAATGACAAGATTTTATGTGATGTCATTCCTATGGATGTTTGCCATTTACTGCTGGGAAGACCATGGCAGTATGATAGGAATGTAATTCATGATGGGAAAATGAATACGTATACCTTGGAGAAGAATGGGAGAACACACATGTTACTTCCGATAAAGGATAAGGAGGTAAAGCCGGAAGAGAACCCCAAGGTACTTCTCATGAGTGGGAAGGAGCTTCTGGCAGAAGTAAAGAAGAAGGAAGATCCACAATTCTTTGTGGTCAGGAAACCGAAAGTTGTTTTAACCAGCACAAGAGTGGATGACTTGCTGGAAGAAATTCAGGAACTATTGGAAGAGTTTTCTGATATAGTGGTAGACGAATTGCCTCATTCGTTGCCGCCAATGAGGAGTGTAAGTCACCACATAGACCTCATACCAGGAGCCAGTTTGCCGAACAAAGTTGCATACATATTGACACCGTAGGAGAATGAAGAAGTCAAAAGACAGATACAGGAACTGCTGGATAAAGGACTGATCAGAGAAAGTTTAAGTCCCTGTGTTGTTCCAACGGTACTGAGTCCAAAGAAAGATGGAGGCTGGAGAATGTGTACAGATTCTAGATCCAATAACAAGATAACCATCAGGTATAGGTTTCCATTACCACAGATGGATGACTTGATGGACTGCTTAAGTGGAGCAATTTTTTTTTCAAAGGTGGATTTGAAAAGCGGATACCATCAGATTCGCATGAGGGAAGGCGATGAATGGAAGACAGTCTTCAAAACCAACGAAGGGTTGTACGAATGGTTAGTCATGCCGTTTGGTTTGATGAATGCGCCAAGTACATTCATGAGGCTGATGAATGAAGTGCTGAAAGAATTCATAGGTAAGTTTGTCATTGTTTATTTAGATGACATATTGATTTTTAGCAAAACAAACGAAGAACATTTGAAGCATTTAGCTGCAGTAATGAGGAAGCTACAGCAAGAGAAGTTGTTGATCAACGTGAGGAAATCTTCATTTATGAAGACATAACTCATTTACTTGGGGTTTTTCATATCGGCAAATGAATTAAAGATGGATCCAAGTAAAGTGCAGGTCATTAAGAATTGGCCATCACCAAGAAATGTTTTCGAGGTGAGAAGTTTTCATGGACTGGCGAGTTTCTAAAGGAAGTTCATCCGAAATTTCAGTGGAATTAGCGCAGCGATGATGGAAACAGTCAGGAAAAGACATAAATCTTTTCATTGGACTGAAGAGGCTGAGAAAAGCTTCAATCTGTTGAAGCGGAAGATCACAGAGCAACCAATGTTGGTGTTGCAGGATTTTGCAAAAGTTTTCCAGGTAAAATGTGATGCAAGTGGCTTTGCCATAGGAGCAGTCTTGAGCCAGGAGGACAGACCAATTGCATATTTCAGCGAGAAGTTAGATGAGGCAAAGGTGAAGTACTCAACGTATGATAAAGAATTTTATGCTATCATACATGCGTTGAAGAAGTGGAGGCATTACTTGATCCCAAAGGAATTTGTTCTGTATAGTGATAATCATGCATTGCAGTTTGTGACTCAGCAGGAGAAGCTGAATCAGAAACATGCAAAATGGGTAGAGTATATGCAGAATTTTACATTTGTAATTAAACACATTTCAGGTACTGCTAACAAAGTGGCTGATGCTTTGAGCAAGAAATGTTTGCTGTT
>SNQJ01S0090351.1:45580-56026 GCA_010110895.2 Picea sitchensis | reverse complement strand
TTTATAGCCCCAAGGTCTGATTTGTGCAAATGCAGTTCACAAAGACACAAGTCTCTCTTCAAGTTCAGTAAGTGAACTTAAATATAGTAGTGGTGTATTACATCTTATTTGGTCAAGCGTTGCAAATTGTGGCAGTTTTCCATTTTCAAGCAACCATTTGCATGGAAGAAATTTTTTTCCAATGGAAAATGTTTTATCATTTAGTGTCAAGCAAAGGTATTCTTCTTCCAAATCAGGCGTGAAAGACTTAGTGTTTTTTGTGAAATTCAATTGATCACAAATTTCACATGCAATTGAAGGAGTGTCGTTGATTTGTTTCATATAGGTCTCTCTTACATATTTCCTCCGTAGGGAAGTATGCATAGAAAGTGTTTGTTGGTTTTCATTGGTAGCAGTGTATGGTGTTGGTTCTAGCTCACGAAATGTGATTTTTTCCTCTCGAACAGTGCCATGACCATTTTGGGATATGTGACTGTACCTATTTCTCTTGTGTTGTGCATGAACAATTTTTTTTAGGTTGTGATATGTCAGTTTCTGTCTAGAAGGAAGCGTAGTAATGTATTTTTTCTCTCACGTATGACCTTTCTCAAGTTGTGATAACTTAGTCTACGTTTTTTTTTCAAGGCCAGGATGACCTCATGGAAACTGAGATGAGTTTCATTATGATTAAATAGCATGCGACGCTTATGAAGATTCGATGTGGTTTGGCTGGCATTGACACTGGACCCTGAACCGGTAGTATTTCCTATACCACCAATGCATTTTTTTATCTCACGTATGACCTTTTTCAAGTTGTGATAAGTTAGTCTACATTTTTTGTTTAAGCCTTGTATGGCCTCATCACAACTGGGACGAGTTTCATGTATGACCTTTTTCAAGTTGTGATAAGGTAGTCTACGTTTTTTGTTTAAGCCCTATATGGCCTCATCACAACTGGGACGAGTTTCATTCTAATTAAATAGCATACTACGCGTATGCAGATTCGATGCAGTTTGGGTGGCATGGACAGTGGACCCTAAACCAATGGTATTTCCCATCAAAGGTTGATAATGGATATGTGGCGTATTTGTTTTCAATGAGATGATGTCAATTGTTCGATCATAATTTGAATCAATACACCAGGAATGGAAAATGTCCTTTGGAAGGGTCGACCAGACCTGGATATTTACTCTGAATATGATATATAGCCATTGCAAACAGAATCTGTCACCCTCTACATTTCCTTTTTTATATGTAAGTGCCATGTTTACAATGTATTCTTGTCAACTTCCAATTGTCGGCATATTTTCTAGGAGATATGACGAAAGGTGTTGATGCAAGTAGATAGAAGCCTATTGGATGTCACCTATAATTGAATTGCAAAAGGATTGTACAGTGTAAAGAAGTAGTGACTGCACATCGAACTCTATTTCTACCAAATAGAAAATTGCAATAAACAAACTATCTCCACAACTAGATGCAAGAGTTGTTGCTATCTGCAAGCCATGGCAGTGTATACAATGCATAATTCATTTCCATTGCGATTCAAGGTCTTTGAAAATGAGGTACAAGTAAATATGAGGTCCTCCAAGATTGCATATGGATAATTTTCTATACAATAGTGGTTCATAATGACCACTGACAGGATTGGCATCATGAAACAAGATGCAATATGGATCTCTGGATTCATTTTTTTTGAATACTAGATATATTGTTTTTCTTGTCAATGACCATATTGCAATTGATATATTGAGCCACTTAGACAACCACCATATACAAAATGTATCTCCCCAAAGTCCCCTCTCATGTGCAGGAAAAATTGCAGATGCAGACAACCACATATTTGAAAAATACGTAGTGAAGAAAATCAGATGTCAATTCATATGCATATGACTCCAATGCCTCAACGTCACCATTTTTTAAACATCCCAAGAAATAAACTATCAATCCATTGTGCAGGTTGGTTGAGGAATAATAGAAATGCTATAGAACCTAAAATGCATCGAAAATGCAATCTCCTACAGTATATGAGAGTGCATCCAATCTAAAAATCCCATTGCTATGCAATACCTGGTCGATGATGTCATGTACAGTGGAGTATGTATCTATTTTATAGGAATCAACATCTATTACTTGTTTCGTCTCTTAAACTGTGATTTTCAAGATGTTTCTTAGCTATATTCAGTTTATATGCAAACAAAGAAAATAAAAAACAAATAAAAAACAAAAAAAAGACAAATAAAAAACTACAAGTGCGAAACTGCATACCAATTCCGCTATGTATCCTTCAACCTTATTCTTGTCAAATTCAATCCCCCTAGTCTCCACAACATATGACAATAAAAAAAACGTACAGTGAACAATGAACCAAACAAAAGAGACAACGCAAATAAATAACACTATAAATTTGCTGAGTACAAAGACCGAGTATTCAAGGTATATCATTTTTTAAACTATTCCTGGCATGCATCCTACAAGATTTTCAGAGGTATAATATGATTTGCAAGACACAACAGACAGGATAAACGCAACAGGTGGACGAAGTTTACCCTGGCAGATGCTTTCCCCCTATGACAACTCCGAATTCATTTTCTAAACCCATTTTCATTGCTATTTTGGAAACAACTATGACACGATATCCATAAAGTGGAAGTTGGAATATGTGATTGGAAGGGAACAACCAGGAAAAAATGCACCAAACGCATGGTTTCTAGGAACAAAAAATAAGAGGAGAACATCTAGTTTTATTTTTTATATTTCATTGTAGTTGCGACGGATCTGGGTTCTATGTCCAACATCGACATTCAAAGTGGAACAAGACTTTTGGAATGGAACAAAATGGGCAAAAGGAACAAAACATATGGTTTCCAGGAACATATAATATGAGGAGAACATTGGGAAAAATGCTCAAAATGTATGGTTTTCAGGAGCAAGAAAAATGAGGAGTTTTCTTTTTTATATGTCACCACGACTGTGGCAAAGGAGGGTTCTGTATAGAACATTGATGTTGAAGAACAAGGAAAATATTTTGGTCATAGCAGCCACGCAGAAACATGTTCTGCAATAGAATTTTGAGGCAGGGACTCCTAGTATTGAAAATTCTTGCTTGCAAGATGAAAATAGCAAGCATAAAACAAGGAATAACAATGAAACCATGGAATGAAAACTTACTCGTCAACAAGGGATGACCGAAGTGCAACTCCAAAACCTGCAAACCGTAACAACAGGTCCAACTGCTTGCAAAGTTGAAAAACAACAAACCAATGAACAACCACGAAGAGGTCCCACTGCAGATGCAAGACCTCAACTTTGCAAAGTTGAATCAAACAAAAACAAGGAGCATCAAATGAACCAATGAACAAGCATCAACCAGTGAACCAGTAATGCTAGTGAAGAACAATATTGCCCAAATTCACTGCAGACAACACTCTATCAAAAAAAGGAAGGAAATTGTATTGTAACACACCTGTAGAATAAACATTTAAGGTTGTGAGGCCTGTTAGGTAAACACTTAAGGCTATCATAATTGTCGAAGGGCATCGCACTGTGAAAACATTTAAGAAAGAATGTAGTGCGGCAGACTTGTTTACGTACGCAACAATGAAAAAACCTCTCGAAGTACGCAACAATAAAGAAAAATAAAACATAATAATAGTAATAAAAAATAAAAAATAAATAATAATAATAATAACAACAATAGTTCGAACACTGGAGACTATGATAAAAAAGTTTATTCAGAGGACAAATTAATATGAAAACTAACTATCCATGCTCAAAAATTTGGATATGCCAATATGAATAGTACAAATTCAAAAACATCGTAGATGATAAAAACTTTGGATATGCCAACAAATAAATCATTGGGAATAACAAAGCTGGCAATAAGACCTCAAATCTATTATCCAACGAGATCATGACATATATGGGTTTTTCTATTATTAAAAAATGATGTTTTTAGTTCAGTAGTTCGAACAATAGAAATTATGCAAAAATCTGTAGTCAAACGAAAAACTAATATAAAGTCAACGAATTGTCAATCGCTATATACTTTGGATATCTAAACATTTCAGTATAAATAGTACAAATTCAAAAATACCATAGATGATAAAAACTTTGGATATGGCAACATATAATTCATTGGGAATAGAGAAGCTAGCAATAAGACCTCAAATCTATTATCCAATGAGATCATGAAATATATAGGTTTTTTTATTATATAAAAAAATAATGTTTTTAGTTCTGCAGTTCGAACAATAGAAAGTATGCAAAAATTTGTAGTCAAACGACAAACTAATATAAAGTCAACGAATTATCAATCACTATAGTCTCTATATACCTTCGGCACAGACTAATAATAGAAGGACATGCATAGCATTGTTTGTTATGTAAAGATTTATTGTATGCTTTTAATAAATGAGTTAAAGGACTACGTAACTCGTGGCTTGTGTATTGTCCTGGCTCACAATCAGTTGTTTAGCTACATGATTATTTTTTAGACTATTGTTGATTCTCTTGCCATTTTTTTGTAGCCACTTTCTATTCATGATAGCGTGATTGGAAATGGCTTCCTAAATGAAGAAACATTTTTATTATTTCCCTCTTCTTGCAAATTTTAATTAAAGTAGGTTAGCTTAATGATTAAAAATAAAAACATGTTATTTTAACGAGAAAATATCATTAATAGTGTGTTCATATCATTTTGAAGAAACTTAAAATCTACGCAATATTAATAATGGTATTCTAGTGAGAATTGTTTAAACATAATTACTAGCACCATTGTTAAATGGTTTTTGCACATATTTCTATGTTTGAAATAATTTTTTCTAATTTACTAACTAGAAGCAATTTAACCTATAATATAATATTAATAATGGTATTCTAGTGAGAAATGTTTAAACATAATTACTAGCACCATTGTTAAATGGTTTTTGCACATATTTCTATGTTTGAAATAATTTTTTGTAATTTACTAACTAGAAGCAATTTAACCTATAGTATAATAGGATAGTCACATATCTCTTATGAATATATCACGGAAACAAATTTTACAAATTAAATTAATTATGCTTTAAATACCATGATATGAACATGTAAAAGAGTGGGTTGAATGCATTTTGACCAAAACTAAATGGTTGAGGTTAATTTGTAGATGGTAATAAGAACATGCTCACAATTCATTTTTACAAAATGACAAAGATTATAAATCTCATTTCTCAAAAATATGGAAATCAATACTTATGATTTATTTTTAGGATGATGATTATCTTGTAATTAACTTTGGACCTTAAAAAATTAATAAAGAATTAGTTAATTTGTCTAACTTTTTGTTTTTATGATCCAGAGTTTACAAGGTTATAAATTTTTTATATTTAACTATTGAAAATTATGGAAATCAACATTGATAATTTATCTTTAAGAAGATGATGATATCCACTCACAAAGACTAACTTTTGTCTATAAATTTTTTATATTTAACTATTGAAAATTATGGAAATCACATTGATAATTTATCTTTAAGAAGATGATGATATCCACTTACAAAGACTAACTTTTGTCTATTAGACATGGAGAAAATTGACCATGAATTATTTGGTTTTCTTTAATCTTTTTTTATGAAGATTAGAGAAAACATTTCATAGCTATATTTGGTTTTCATGACTTCACAATCAATGAAGATGAGTTTTTTTACAAATATTGTGAAATTCAAACCTAATGTGCACATACTCAAGACATTATATTGGACAAAGTGTTTTTCACCTCCTACTTTTGTTGACCTTATTTTCCTCTAAGTCATATACCTTTTGTATATTTTGTATTTCATACATAGAAATTTTTTCTCTATGGTGGACAATACTTAACCACTTTTCATATGCTTCGCGAAATAGCGGGATCACTGGGATGCAATTTACTTTCAATTTAATGCAATTTACTTTCAATTTATAGTTGTAAATTCATTCGCCCGCAGTCTCATACTTAGTCATATTTCAAGAACCGCTAATGTGGAGTTCAAACATATCTTTAAATGTTTCTTTAATTTTCTTCTCTCGTCCGTTATTTCATACTTAGTTTTAGTTTGAAACCATGAAAGCAAGACTCCTTTCATCATGTCGAAAAGTTTTTCATTATTTGTTCACCTGATATTCAATACTTACTCTCATTTTGAAACAATTTTACAACCGTGGAAGAGAGACTCCTTTATATCTAATTCTTGATACATATCTTTCTCCACTCCACCGAAGCTCTTTCCCGAGTCACAATAACAAAGAAAACATTTAATGCATGGCTTATGTGAATTCAATATTTGGTTAAGTATTGAAGGACCATTATTAAATGGCATTTTCCTCAACACTAACTTCTTAATTTCAAAATTAAACTCACCTAATTCTTCTCCTGAACAAAATCTTCCGTGTTAATAATAAAAATGAAGGATTATTTTGTAATTGCAAAAGTACTATGCATGCCTTGAAGAGAAAGTTTTAAGAAATAAGGCGATAATAAGGGAGAGGTTTTTTGGTGACACATTGAATACCTTTGCCCGAGAAGACCCACATAACCATTGGTAAAACATTTACAGGTATTATGCTTCATTACCACTGGAAGAAAGGAATGTTAATAATATATGGACATTTGGGATAGTCTGAGTAGGGTGCATTATAGAGGTTTTCGACACCAAATATTTGATGATATGGTGCACTGATAATTTTTAAAAGGATCAAAGATTTTTTAAAATGAATTGATTCTCACCAATCTCTCTCGCACCACCAACTTTTAGTGAGATGCTTAAATTTCCAAAGCGGAAAAGAATATCTAAGGTTGAAGAAGACAAAAATTTCATTAAAGCTAAAAATGGTGGTATGGACGTGTTCAATGTCTTGAAGACTCGACGACAATGCCAGAAGATTTATCAACAATACAATTCAATCAACTAAATAAACCCTATAAAGAAATGGATTGACTTCTAGCTAGAACACTTGGATTGGAGTCTATTTCTATTAATCCTCGATTGGTCTTTTATATTCTATATGATTTGTTCAAAGAAAAACAATTTTTGATTGCTCAAAAATTATATCTACAGAAATATCGTCTCAACTGTCAAACTTTAAAAAATACAGTAAATTCTACATGTCTGGATATTTGGTCTTTGCAATTGTTGACTGTCATGAATTTCAAGGGTTGCATTTATCAAAACAATTTAATCTCAAAATAGACTCGATTTGCGCAGTATCCTGCTCTCTGGAAACATAAATCAATGTATCATTTCTATGAAGTCTATAATTCCTTTTTATCTTCTTTTAAGAGGATTATGTTTGGAAAGAATATTGCAAGGTTGTCATTGGAAGCAACTACATTCCTATACAAAAGGGGGACATTTGAATCCAATGAAAAATGTAGTGTAATCAGAGTTTATTGTTCCTGGGAACCCCCAATTTATCTTCCATTCTATTTTTAAGATAAAACGTTCATAATAAAATATTGTAGGCAATACAAATTCTGGGAAAATTTCTTTTGTCAAAGAAAGAAAAAGAAATGCATTCAATTGCCATGGAAAGTTGGTGAAATCATAGTAAAAAATGCTTCAAAAATTGAAGAATTCATGACTCAATTTGATCATTACAATTTATGGTGAAGGGGTTTGACCCCTTATAATATTTCATGAACCACATGACTTATGTTGGATTTATTTTTTCATATATAAATACCTATATTTTTAGAAAAGAGAAAATTGATAAAAAAAAATCTGAAGAAATACCAGCTGGGGATCTTGAAACCATAATAAGGACAAATGAAGCACATAGGAAACATAGGAGAGTTGTAAATGACAAAAGTACCAAGTCTTAGACTTCATCTCATAAAAATGACACACCAAATTGATATTCCCAAAATTTTATTAAAGAAAAACAAAAAAATTCAATTGATAACTCAAGAGATGGTGATGATCCTAATCATCATGAAGAGAATATTGAAAAATGTCATAAATTACCAGTGTATAAAATAAAAAGGAATAACAATCAATATGAATAATAAGGGTATCTACCTGAAGATGATGTGCTTCTCCAAGACATGGAACTTGACGCCAACATTGAAGACATTGAATTTTCAGATGATGAATAATGAATTCATCCAGAGAAATAAGCGATAGTCCAATAAATCGTCATTTATGAAGAAGAGTCCTTGAAACTTCACATCGCATCATTTGATAAAGATTTGAAAAAATCGGTCTTTGAGTATATTAATTCAAAGGGAAAAAGAATTAAAAATTCATAAATGAACTTAAATGTAGTCCCAACGTCAAGGATTGCCAAAATTCACAAAATCATTGGTGATGCTCTAGATGTATCAATTGATGATATGGAAGAAAAGAATGGATGATTGAAATAAAGAGTTAAAGAATTGGAATATACATTGATGCCACCACCTATCCTTGTAAGCTCACTGGAAACTATTCAACCCGAAACATTAGACTTAAAATTGAAAGGAACATCAAGTTTAATGGTCGCAGTTAGACAATTTGTTGAAGAAAAAAAAAAAAAAAAAATTCTCTTATCCTGGAAGCATGGGATATTGGAAGAAATACCATTTCTTTTGGTTCTAATCTAAATTGTTTCAGAGAATTTCTTCAAAGTGACTTCAAAAATGAAGAATGATTTTATAAAGATGTCGTCACCACTTTTATCTTGAAATTTTCCAATGTGACCGATTTAAAAAGAAAAGAAGAAGATTTGTCTTCTCATGCCCAAATATAATAGTTAAAGGCATGTTGGATTAAAAGGATAAAGATTATGAGAGAAATCTTGGATGATTGTGATGTTGTGGTTACCAAAAAGGAAGCATTGTATCACAAATTGAATGAAACATACTTAACAAGAAGCACAGGGGAGGTACATGATCCAAAGTTGATAATAAATTATATTTTTATGACCAAGCTGCAATTTGAAGAGGACGTGCAAATTTTAAAGGGGGTTTCAACTGAAACGTTTAATAGTATAATAAAATACAATGGAAATGAAATTATGATTTGGTTGTTGAGTTACTCAAATAAAAATGAATATATTGAAGCTTTTCTTTATCAACTTTCATATGCTTTAATGGAGTTAAAAGTCATGTTATTTGATATAAAAATTAGGGGTGAAATCATGCAAATGGATGTCTATTTTGCTTGTTTTAGGAGAAAAAAAATATATTTTCACAAGTTCTTCAACTTCTGGGATACAAAAGTATTTTTTTTATTTAAAATTTCACTTTATAGTAAAAGAAAAAATTGTGAAGAATTTTGTTAGCTTTCCAATGACTATTTTTCAACTTTTTTTTTATTAAGATTTGATATGTCAATTTGACAATTGTTTAACATTATGTTCCTTAAAAATGAAAGGAATGATAATGAGTTATTTCCCCCCCAAAAATGTATCTATTTTTAAAATTTTGTTTTTAACAAATGAAATATACCACAACAATATACAAAGACTCTATTTTATTATGACTATAATTTTGAATCTAACAAATGAACATTATAATTTCTAGAATTTTTTGAAGATGACCAAGTTGAAAACGTTGCATATTTTAAACACATATTTTCCCCCACCTTGTATATATCTTAATTTTTACTTAAAAGTAAAATCTAAAAATACCCCTTTGAAAAGAATAGTTTCGGGATTATGAATATAATTTTTTCTGAATGTTTCACTGTGTATTTTCAGAGATACAAATAATTCATTTCATTGAATCATAATGTCAGCTAAAAATATTGTGCAATGATTTTTTTTTTAAATTAAATAAAATTAGATAAAAATAATGAAAAATAAAAACAAATTATAGGAATTGAAAGTAGATTTAATTTCGCAAACGCTGGTGCAATTTTCGAAACCAAATTCTGAGTCTTTGCAGGAGTCTGCAACCTCCAAAATTCAGGTAAGCTAGAGGGAATACTCTCGTTTCTGCACACAATCCTGATGCAGTGCCCCACCTTACCAGGAACCGCTTGAAATATCTGTCGATGGATATTTCATAGTACTGAATCATAATGGTTCTTCGGGTCCCCAATAGACCTCAATTTCAAATAAATCATACACGGGTCCAACTCCTGTACTCGCGCGAACTGATTTAAGGTGCAAGCTTCCCCTCACTTTATTACTAGCTATGACCAAGTACCTACCCAAAGGTACTTCGTAACTGCGCGCTTCGGGTGTCTTTATGTGAGCCACTACCAATTCTCTTAATTCCTGAATTGGCAAATTACTAAACCGACGAGTGCTAGATCCTTACCTATGGAATATTTTAAATATGGCATTAGGCTCTGACATAGGCCCAAATACCGAGCGCTTAGGGATTTCTCTCTTCGTGGCTTCAAATGACAAATCATCTCTCTTCATCCGAAGTCTGAACCCCAAACTCTCCTCGTGTCATATCGACAGTTTACGTTTCCCCGCAACGAATGGTCCATACCTCCCTTTGCTCTTTGTGAATTCTACA
>SNQJ01S0090350.1:0-45109 GCA_010110895.2 Picea sitchensis | reverse complement strand
CTCAGTATTTCCAACAATTGGTATCAAAGCAAGTACCTTCAGCACAATCTAATAATTGGAAGGTAGATATTGAAAGAAATGGATCAGCAAGAGGGAATGTATTCCAACAAAGAACCATTGTTTAACGAAGGTGGCTATGATTTCTAGAAAATAATAATGAAAAGCTACTTGTTGGTTCTTGGTTTTGATTTTTGGAAATCTGTAGTAGATGATTACACTGCACCAACTACTCCACCCACAGATACTGCAGGAAAGAATATTTGCAATGACAACTCAAGAGTAGTAAATGACATTCTAGGAGGATTAACAAATCCTATATTTGTGAAGGTAATGCATCGTAAGTCAGCTAAAGAGATATGGGAAAAACTGGAGGTTGTATATGAAGGAGATAGAAAAGTCAAGGAAGCCAAACTACAAATATACAAAGCTGAGTTTGAAAATTTGAAGATGAAAGAAGAAGAGAACATTATTGAATACCTTCATAGGGTAGATTAGGTAGTTAACTCAATCAGAGAAGAAAGAGGAGAACTTTCAAACAAACCTATTGTAGAAAATATCTTAAGGTCATTGCCTATGAGGTATAATTCCAAAATTTCCACAATTGAAGATAGACTAGAACTTGACAAACTCATAGTAGATCGGATCCATGGAATTCTTAACACATACGAAATGAGAATAGGGAATGAAAAACCATAAAAAGAAGAAACATACTTTAAGGCATCCAAAGCAAAGAAGAAACAAGAACATATGTCTAATGAAGATCAATCAGACATATCAGATGTAGAAGAGACCAATTTTATAAAGAAACTCCAGAAAGGATTTGGAAAATATAAAGGAAAGTTACCTTTCAAATGTTTCAACTTGGAAAAATCAAACACTTTGCTAACAAATGTCCCCATCCCAAGCAAGAGGATAATGATGAGGAATCCCACAACCAAAAAAAACAATACAAGAAGAAATTTTATAAGAAAAAGAAAAACTTATACTCCCAAGAAGACATCATCTCTTCAGACATAAGTGAAGATGAAGATTTAGAGCTTCTAGTTATGGGAATGAACACTCAAAATAATAATATATATATATATATATAATGGAGAAAAATTTGAAAGTGAAGGTGAAGTAGATCTAGAAGTTGAATTGATTAGTGCTATGGAGGAACTAAGAAAGTATAAAAATAAGAACAAGCTATTTAGGGCACAACTTCAAGAATTGGAAGAATCACATCAATCAAGAAAAAGAATTGATTGAGAATTGCATCTAAATATCTTCCATGAGCTAAAAGAATTGAAGAAGCCATTTTAAAACAACTCAATATAGAGAACAAGTATGTGAGAAGCTAGAAGTTGAGATTGAGCTACTAAAAGGTGAACTTGAGAAAGAAAAGAAGGGATAAAAATTTGAAAATAGTTCAAAGATATTGGATGAAATTCTCAGTAGTCAAAGGTCACCAAATAACAAGATTGGTTTGGGATACACCCAAGACTCAACTTCTACATGTAACACCATGTTTCCCCTAGTTTGTAATTATAACAATATTAGCCAAGGAACTATGGAAAACTCAAAGGTGTGAATGTTTGATTTAATGGACCTTTGTATAAAAGGTTGATGAATGTAAATTATGTTATTTTAATATAAAATGGATACGTGTTGCATGAYTGTTGGAAAGGGGATGTGCTAAGAAGAGACCATGAATGCTATGAAAAGGTGGTGGAGGGGACCAGGAATGATAGCATTAACCTCCACTGAACCAGTACTTTGTTGGATTTAATTGCTTAGGATCAKAACAAACCTCTGACTCGGGAATGAATTACAGTCAGACTGTTAGGTGGGAAGACCTCCTCAAGGTTTAATAAGGGGGTGGGGAATACCATCCATCTGTAAGGCTTCCAGACCTGACCACAGACTGGGAATTCGAGCCACGCGCAATATTGTTGAAGAAGGCAGGAAAGGAAGCGTGGTGGGAAGAGGAAGACCTGCGAAGAGTGCAGATACAAGAGCTGAAGCTCCCAGGTTCGAGGAAGGACTGAAAGAAGAAAGCGACTTATGATCGCAGAAAAAATAGAGACTGAGTCAGGAGAAGGAGAGTAACCTTCGTTCCTATCCATTTCTATAGTGGGAGAAGGAGAGTAACCTATGTCCCTAACTTTCATTGAGCAGGATGAAAGAGATTGAATATCAAAGAATCGTGGTCTAAGATCGGGGGTGGACAATGGTAAATCCATTAGGAGTGACTAAGCCTATGGTTGGGTGGAAACGAGAACCCCTTTCAGTATTCGCATCACGCCTTATGGTTCTGATAAGTTTTTTCATGCCTTGTGCTTTGAATTGGATATAATGAATGCATACATGTATTTATGTGTCTATAAATGGTTTCTATATTAAAATGGTTAAGTTACGAGTATGTGTTTGTTCCCTTGAGAACTTAGGCTTCTGCTTGATTTTTCATATGCACCAGTTTAATTCCTCAAAGGCCTTTCCCCAGGGAATTTCAACACAGTTCTAGAGTCAAAGAAAGCCTCTTGGCTCTGCTATAGTTTTGGTAACTTCACGAGTTTTCCTTTCCCTATTTCGGAGCTTAAGTTTTGCGCGTTGGGGAGGTGTTCCCTTCATACCAGTAGTCTAAGAGACTTTGAATTTGTGCCTAAGTCCTTCACCAAAAACCCGACTAAGTGTAGGGTTAATAGTCCAAGATCCATACCAAGGTCCATGTGACCTGGGTTTAGGAACCCTGCGCTAAAGGAGTTGGCTCATGAAGGTTTCGGAACCTCGGGAGCTCAAATATCGGAGATGTCAAATTTCATGATAGCCAAGTTACCCTAACTACCGGTGTAACAAGAACCGTATATGACTTAAGAATATGACAATGGAGATGGATGCAAGCTGTTTAATGGGAGGAGAATCCATCCAGGTCATCAGATCGACTCAAATACCACTGGATTTAATGAAGTAAACACCAACCACTCGATTAAATCGATGGTTGGGAGTCATTGCGGAGAACGAAGATGAAATTAGTGGACATGCTAGTTCGTGGCCTGCAATTCACCAACGTCATTGATCTCATCAGGTTGGAATATCAATGACCAGGATTAGACTAGAGTCGGGCGAGAACTTCCCAGATTGCGGAGGTGGGACCCCACAATCATTGTGAACCGTCGATCTGTGAACCAATATTGATGGTGGGAAATCATTGCAGAGCACGAAGGTGAAATTAGTGAACAGGCTAGTTCGCGGCCCACAATTCACCAACATCGTTGATCACGTCAGGCTGGAAAATCAATGATTATGGTTAAATCGAGTTGGGTGAGTACTTTTCAGATTGTTGAGGTTGGGCTCTTTGATAAGGAGTGTTGATGTTGGGGCCCCGCAATCACTTTGAACCATCGATCGGAGAATGCATCAGTATTGGTCGGATCATGACCCTCAGACCTAGAAAAGTTGTTAGGTGGATAGTTGTGAGTTCCTTTAGAAATCCACGGAGTAACAGAGTCCTTTTGTACATTCGATCAGAGAGAAAGGACACGTGTCTGAAGATCATTGACTTCAGCTGTAATCACTCTAGGAGAGAGTGAGTGTGGAGAGGTTGAACCTCCTGAAGAGCCGAAGTGATTTGCAGCCATCGATTTGTGGGAGACACGCATCAACAGATCTTCAATTTTAGGTGAAATCACTCTGGGAGAAAAGGGGATATGTTGAACAAAAACTCCCGAAGGCCAGAGAGCCGAATTTCATATGAGTCATTCGACAGTTGAGGATAGGTGTCAGTAGATATTCCACTTCAGGAGCTAGTTACTTCGGAGGTGAAAGGCATTGGAGTATTTGAAACTCGCGAAGCCTGAATAGACGAAGTGATGTGTAGTCGTCGATTCATGGGAGACACGTAGCGATAAATCGTTAACTTCGGATCAAATATTTTCATGATAAATTGAGTGTGGAGAGGTAGAAATTCCCAAATATTGAATCACTGAATTAAACCGTGACCATTTATCTAGAAGGAAGCATGGCGCACGATCCTTGACTCTGGAAGAAAACGCTCTGGGAGAAAAAGGCTGCAGAAAATTCTGAAGCTCCTGAATGTCGAAGTCCCGAAATGAAACTAAGTCGTCGATTTACAATGGATGTGTGGCGCCTGATATAGAACTTCGGGTATGGAGTACTTCGGGAAGAAAGGTTGTGTGAGAATTTGTGACTCCCGAATGTCGAAGTCCCGAAGTGAATCAGGACCGTCGAACTCCCCAAGGACATGTGGGGTTGGATGGTGCACTTTGGAGGATTAGTACTCTGAAGGTTTTGCGAGGAGGTGTTTCGAATTCCGTTGAATCTCAGAGACCCAAGTTCATTGAGGGTCATTGATCTTGAGGGTGAGTAGGCACCATTGATCCCTTCTCACTAGTTCGAAACTTCACCACTTTGGATTTCGGAGGAAGTAGTGTGTGATGATTCAAAAACTTTTGAAGCCCAAAATTCTGAAGCACCGGAATAGGTGCATGTGGCCTTGGCATTCGTTCATAAACCACGGTCATGTGCGATGGTCATCGAAGAAGGAGGGGATAGGCCCCGATTTCCAAATTAGAGACCATGGATAGAGGATTTGATTATTAAAGGAGAACGAAATTTTTTTCACCCCATCATGTGTGTGTTACAAATTGGTATTAGAGCATGGTTACAACACTTGGCCTACTTGGGCTCATGGACGAGTCGCTTAAAAACCATATTTAGAATAATTTTAAGAGTGACACCCTATCTTACCTCTTTCTTAAAGAGTCTGGTTAAAATTTTATTGAGGAGAAGAATGAAACTTTCTATTGTGTGTGTACATTTAAGAAATTTGAATTGTGTATTGTTTATAAACTAATAGAATGTTAGCTAAAAATAAGTGTTTTGTTAGCACTCGAGCAGTCAGTAAATCACAGGAAAACTTCAAGTCTAAAGGATGGTGACGTGTTATGAAGTGGGGGATGTCTCCCACAATAGAGATGAAGAATATGATGAAAGGAGGGTGGTGGAAACCCCTTCGGATCTGTCTGAAACTGTAAGGAGCCTCAGGTCCGAAATACAGAGTTGCAAGGCCAACAACAAGAGATTGATAAAGGAGCAAGAAAAACAAACAAAAATTAATGCAGTCTTGTTGCAGATCTTATCTGACATACAGAGGCAGCTATAGCATGAACCTGCAACCAGCCATGTGGACTGATGACATGTGAAGAGAATTCAAAGTCCACCTGAGATTTGAAAATATGGCCCCATAAGTGACCACAATAGGAGAAGTACCTCGAAGATGACCCAACCTGGAGGTAGGGGACACTCATCAGGAGAGTCCTCTGGAAAGGAAGCTAGAAAATATGATGGATCTTCTAGTAGAAAAACTAGATCACATTCTCAAGGGAAAGGAAAGAAGCGAAAGGATTCCAAAAGTCGTGATCCTGAAGAGTTCAAGAAGGAAAAACCACCCTCTTTTGATGGAGATATTAAGAAAGGGGAAGAGGTTGAAACTTGGTTGCTTGGTTTAAAGAAGTACTTCAGATTCCATGACTACTCTGAAAACTTGAAGGCTCGAATAGCCATCTTCAACCTGAATGGAAAGGCCCCCATTTGGTGGGAAGACCTTAGGAATGTGAAAGGCATCCATGAGAAGGACTTGTCATGGAAACAATTCGAGGAATACTTCAGGAAGCAGTATTTGTCAGAGAAATATATGGATGGGAAGACTAAGTATTTCTATGAACTCAGGCTGGGGTAGCTCACCATAGATGAATATGTCAATATATTCCTTGAGCTACTAAGGTATGTACCCTACATAAAGGATGAAAAGGTAAAAATGCAGCGATTTATTAGTGGTTTACCTCAGACCTATCGGGACAGGATTGATTTTGATGAACCAAAGACTTTAGAAGAGACCATATGGAAGGCAAGGTATTGTTATGAACAGGACCTCATGAGGACTGGAAGAAGAAGAGTAGTTCAGGATTCAAGAAGAAGGGGTTTAAATACTCAATATTTAAGAACTATGGGAAGGGTTCTAGGATGAACCATCCTACTAGAAGTGTGTATCAGAAAAATTTATCCTCTCAGAGTGGAAATAAACCTTTTGAGGCAGTCCCATGAAAGACTAATAACCCAAATAAAGAACCCTTAAAATGTTGGGGTTGTGCAGAAGATCATCGGCTGAGGGATTGTCCACATAGGCAACAGAATAGTAGGAGATTCTATAATATCCAAGAAGATACCACCGTCAATGATGTGGCTAGGAGCATGCCACGAATTTATGCAGCCTTGGACAATAATCAATCCAACCACCAAGCTTCAGTGGTGGAGATGGAAGGTATGATTTCCAACCATCTAGCTTCTATTTTAATTGACCCTGGTTCTAATTTGAGTTATGTGGCCCCTCAGACTCTTGATAAGTGTAAACTACAACCAATCAGACATGTTAAGCTGTGGTTGGTACAACTAGCCACTGGGACCAAAAGAAAAGTAGCAGAGGCCATACCAACTTGCCAATTCATCATGGATGGATTGCCCACCCGAGAGACCCTTAACATACTTCCCCTAGGATATTATGACTTGTTTATTGGTATGGATTGGTTGGATTCTTATAAAACTAAGTTGGATTGTTACCATCAAACTTTAGAATGTGTAAATGAAGAAGGGAGAGAGATAACACTCCAAGGGATTCAGAATCATGTCTCAGTGAGACAAATATCATCCCTTCAAATGAAAAAGTATTGCAGAAAGGGGTGTCCTTTATATGCAATATATGTGTTGGAATATGTTGAGGATGACAAACAAAACCTAGAGGACCACCCCATATTAAGAGAATATAAAGACGTGTTTCTAGAAGAGGTACCAGGTCTACCTCCAAGAAGAGACATTGACTTATCGATACAACTTGCACGAGGAACAGTGTCAGCATCTAGAACGCCCTATAGGATGAGTATGCCAGAACTCGTTGAGCTCAAGATACATCTAAAGGAGATGATGGAAAAAGGCTACATCCAACCTAGTGTATCTCCATGGGGAGCACCCGTCTTTTTTGTGAAAAATAAAGATGGCACACTCCGACTGTGCATAGATTATAGACAAATCAATAAGACAACCATAAAGAACAAGTACCCCTTACCAAGAATCGATGACTTGTTTGACCAATTGGGAGGTTCTTTCATTTTCTCGAGGATTGACTTAAGGTCTGGATACCATCAAGTCTGAATTAAGGATGAAGACATCCACAAAACAGCCTTCAGGACAAGGTATGGTCACTATGAATTTGTGGTGGTGCCATTTGGGTTAATCAATGCCCCCGCAACTTTTATGTGCTTGATGAATAATGTACTTAGAAAATTTCTAGACAAATTTGTATTGGTTTTCATTGATGATATCCTAATATACTCCAAGAATATATAGGAGCATGAAGAACATCTTATACTCATACTTCAATTACTAAGAGAGCATCAGCTCTACGCTAAGTTTAGCAAGTGCGACTTTTTCTAGAAGCAAGTCCATTACTTAGGCCATGTTATTTCTAAATAAGGGGTGGTAGTAGACCCTGACAAGATCAGATCTATTATGGAATGGCCTACCCCAAAGGATGTATCTTATATCATATCCTTCATGGGCTTATAAGGATATTATAGAAGGTTCATAAAAGGGTTTTCCAAGATTGTTTGTCCAATCATTGCCCTTCAGAAAAAGGGGGTTAAATTCACTTGGACATCAAAATGTGAAGAAAGATTTTAGGAACTGAAATACCTCCTGACCCATGCACCCGTGTTGAAGATTGCAGACCCTGATAATGATTTCCTCGTGTGTACAGATGCATGCAAGGAAGGAATCGTAGGATTCCTTATGCAAGAGGGACATGTAATTTGCTACGTGTCCAGGAAATTGAATGAACGTGAAATCAACTATGTAACCCATGACCTAGAGTTGGCTTCCATAGTACATGCTTTAAAAATGTGGAGGCATTACCTCCTGGGTAGGATATTTGTTCTTATGACAGACCATTATGGGTTGAGGCACCTGTTTGATCAACCAAAAGTCAATGCCAGGAAAGATAGGTGGATGGCTCTCCTTAGTGAGTTTGATTTCGAAATAAAACACATCAAAGGAGAGGAAAATAGGGTGGTTGATTCCCATAGCAGAAGTATAAAAATGATTTGCCTGGTAGTGGTAAGCACCTGTGAAACAAATGTCAAGGAAAGAGTCAGGAATGCACAAGAAACTGATGCATTCTTCAAGACCGTAACCTCATACCTAAGGCAAGAGCCTACAGGGATAAAGTATGAAGGATACCAGATTCTCGATGAAGGCATGCTAACCTACAGAAACAGATTGTATATTCCAAACTGTGATGACTTGAATAGGTTCATAATGGATGAATTACACAAGAGACCATATATTGGTCACCCAGGATATCAGAAAATGATCTCGACCACTAGGAAACAATTCTATTGGCCTAGATTGAAGAAAGACATAGCTAATTATATAGCTAAGTGCCTAGAATGCCAGCAAGTTAAGGCAGAACTGATACCCAACAGGGTTTTTACAACTCCTACCCATACCAGAATGGAAATGGGAAACCATCTCCATGGATTTCATCACCGGATTTCCAAAATCGACCAAGAAAAATGATTCCATCATGGTCGTGGTGGAAAAACTAAGTAAGTCTACTCACTTCATTCCTATCAAATAAACTTGCAAGGCAATAGATATTGCCAACATCTTCATGAAGGAGATATTCAGACTGCATGGCATGCCTAGGGAAATTGTATCTAACAGAGACACCAAATTTACTTCAAGCTTTAGGAAATCCTTAATGGTTGGTTTTGAGAATAAATTGTTTTTCAACACAGCCTATCACCCTCAAACTGATGGATAGATAAAAAGAGTAAACCAAATAGTAGAAGACATGCTAAGGATGCATGTAATGCATCAGCCTAAAAATGGGAAGACTACCTACCATTGGTAGAGTTTGTCTACAACAACAGTTATCAAGAATCTATGAAGATGAGCCCTTTTAAATCCCTCTACGATAGACAGTGAAAAATTACAATCTGTTGGAGTAATCCAGTGGACAGAATTACCATTGGACCTGACATGCTGAAAGAAATGGAACAATAAGTGATTTAGATAAAGAAAAATCTAAAGATTGCTCAGGATAGACAGAAAAGTTATGACGACAGAAAGAGAACTCCCAAAGAATTCAATACAGGAGACCATGTCTATCTCAAAGTTAGTCCCAGGAAGAGTTACATGAGAATGGGAGCTTGTTCCAATATGGAACCTCGGTATTGTGGACCCTTTGAGGTCTTATATAGAGTGGGACTTGTAGCCTACAAGCTAGCACTCCTTCCCACAGTAAAGGCACATAATGTTTTCCATGTTTCATTATTTAAGAAATATGTACATGATTCTAATCACATAATTGATTGGTCTGTGATCTATGTGGAGCTAGAGGGATAATTCATGCCATAAACCCAATGCAAACTAGACAAGAAGGAAACTTCTCTCAGGAACCGAACCATTGCACAGGTCAAGGTGCAGTGGAAACACTTTTTCCCAGATGAGACTACGTGGGAAATGGAGGATTCCATGAGACAAACATATCCAATTTTGTTTACTCATGTATATACATATCATATTGACAGATATAACAACGAGGACGATGTTCCTTTAAGGGAGAGGGAATTGTAACACCCTTTTTCCCCTGGTTTCTAATTATAACTATATTGGCCAAGGAACTATGGAAAAATCAAAGGTGTGAATGTTTGACTTAATGGACCTTTGTATAAAAGGTCTATGAATGTAAATTTTGTTATTTTAATAGAAAATGGATACATGTTGCATGACTTTTGGAAAGGGGATGTGCTAAGAAGAGACCATGAATGCTATGAAAAGGTGGTGGAGGGGACTAGGAATGGTTGTGTTAACCTCCACCAAACCAGTACTTTGTTGGATTTAATTGCTCAGGATCAGAACAACCCTCTGACCCAGGAATGAATTACAATCAGTCTGGTAGGTGGGAATATATCCTCAAGAGTTAATGAGGGGATGGGGCAACCGCCCATATGTAAGGCTTCCAGACTTGACCATGGACTGGGAATTCGAGCCACACACAATCTTGTTGAGGAAGGCTGAAAAGGAAGCGTGGTAGGAAGAGGAAGACTTGCGAAGAGTACAAAGACGAGAGTCCAAGCTCTCGGGTCCGAGGAAGGACTGAAAGAGGAAATTGAGTTGTGATCGCAGAAAAAATAGAGACTGAGTCGGTAGAAGGAGAGTAACATTCGTCCCTATCTATTTCTATACTGGGAGAAGGAGAGTAACCTGCGTCCCTAACTTTCATTGAGCAGGAAGAAACAGATTGAATCTCAAATCCTTGTGGTCTAAGCTTGGGGGTCGCCAGTGGTAAAGCCATCAGGAGTGACTAAGCCTATGGTTGGGTGGAAATGAGCACCCCTTTCAGCAGTCACATCACACCTTATGGTTCTGATAAGTGTTTTCATGCGTTATGCTTTGAATTGGATATAATGAATGCATGTGTGTATTTATGTGTCTATAAATGGTTTATGTATTGAAATGATTAAGTTATGAGTATGTGTTTATTGTAACAACCCTAATTAATTCTTTAATTATCATGATTAATAAATATTAGATTAATAAATATCAGTTTAATAAATATTGGTTTAATAAATTATTAAAATAGATTTTTTTGAAGACTTTATTATAATATAATTATTATTGATAGTTGAACCAATTTATGGGAGCTCTTTTTGGGGTTGAATGATATTTTTTTTTAATTTAGGAGAATGTGAGAAATTTGGAGAGGAGAAGGTGAAGGGTGGAAAATAGTTTGGGGTGCATCTGTTTTAATTGCAGCTTTCTTGAGGACTCTCATAGGGCCAAGTTTTGCTAGGAATTTTGGGCTCGGGGGAAAGGAAACCGTAAGGAATCCTGGGGCTAGGGAGCCAGAGAGGTTGTTCGTAGTTGGCTCGGATGTTACTCAATTTAGGAAGGATCCATTAACTTCAGATTCATGATCAGGTTGAGGTAAATACCTCATGCTCATTATTATGTTGTTGTTGTTCATTATTATCATTATTATGTTGTTGTTCATTTTTATGTTGAACATTGTTATTATGTTGAACAGTAAATAAAGGGGTAAATAAGATAGAATTTATGTATTTATATTTATTTTTTATGAGTCTCTGTATGCATAGGCCTTACATTTGTTCCCTTGAGAACTTAGGCTTTTGCTTGATTTTCCATATGTGCCAGTTTAATTCCTCGAAGGCATTTCCCCATGGAATTTCAGCACAGTTCCAGAGTCGGAGAAAACCTCTTGGATTTTCTAYTGTTTCGGTAATTTCAYGAGTTTACCTTGCCCTGTTTTGGAGCTTGAAGTTTTGCGAGTTAGGGAGGTTTTCCCTTCAGACCAGTAGTCTAAGAGACATTGAATTCGCACCTAAGTCCTTCACCAAAAACYCRAATAAGAGTACGATTAATAGTCCAAGAGCCATCTAAAGGTCCATGTGACCTGGGTCTAGGAACCCTGCACTAAATAAGTTGGCTCATGAAGGTTTCAGAACCTCAGAAGCTCAAATCTTAGAGATGTCAAATTTCACAATAGTCAAGTTACCCGAACTACCGGACTAACAAGAACCGTAGATGACTTCATAATCTGACAGCGAAGATGGATGTGAGTTGTTTAATGGGAGGAGAATCCATCCTGGTCATCATATCGACTCAAATACCACTATATTTAATGAAGTAAACACCAGTCGCTCAATTAAATCGATGGTTGGGAGTCATTGCGGAGCACAAAGGTGAAATTATCAGACGCGCTAGTTCGCGACCCGCAATTCACCAACGTCATTGTTCTCATCGAGTTGGAAGATCAACGACCAAGATTAGACTAGAGTCAGGAAAGCACTTCCCAGATTGCGTAGGTTGGACCCCAAAATCACTGTGGGGAATCATTGTGGAGCACGAAGGTGAAATTATCAGGCATGCTAGTTCACGGCCCGCAATTCACCAATGTCGTTGATCTCGTTGGGCTGGAAGATCAACGACTCTGGTTAAACCAAGTTGGGTGAGTACTTTTCAGATTGCGAAGGTTGGGCTCTCTAATAAGGAGTGTGAACGTTGGGGCCCTGCAATCACTTTGAATCATTGATCGGTGAACGCATCGGTATTCATCAGATCATGACCATCATACCTAGAAAAGTTTCTAGGTGGATAGTCGCAAGTTCCTTTGGAAATCCGTGGAGTAACGGAGTCCTTCTGTACTATCGATCGGAGAGAAAGGACATGGGTCGGAAGATCGTCGACTTCGGGTGTAATCACTCTGAGAGAGAGTGAGTGTGGAGAGGTTGAACCTCTCAAAGCCCGAAGAGTCGAAGTGATTTGTAGTCGTCGATCTGTGGGAGACACGTATCGACAGATCATCGACTTCAGGTGAAATCACTCCGGGAGAAAAGGGGATATGTTGAACAAGAACTCTCGAAGGTGGGAGAGCCAGAGTTCATCTGAGTCATTTTTCAGCTGAGGATAGGTGTCAGTAGATATTCCACTTCGGGAGATAGCTACTTCTAAGTTGAAAGGCATTAGAGTATTCGAAACTCCTGAAGCCTGAATAGTCGAAGTGATTTGTAGTCATTGATTCATGGGAGGCACGCGTTGATAAATTATTAAATTAGGATGAAATCATTTCATGAGAAAGCGAGTGTGGAGAGGTAGAAATTCTTGAATGCTGAAGCCCCGAAGTAAACTGGGACCATTGATTTGGAAGGACGCATGGCACATGATCTTTGACTCTGGGACAAAACGCTCCATGAGAAAAAGGTTGCAGCAAAGTATGAAGCTCCTGAATGTTGAAGTCCCGAAATGAAACTGAGTCATTGATTTACAACGGACATGTGACGCTTGATCTATAACTCTGGGTATGGATTACTTTGGGAATAAAGCTTGTGCAAGCATCCGGGACTCCCGAACGCTGAAGTCTCGAAGTGAATCAGGACCGTCAAACTCCCCGAGGACACGCGGCGTCGGATGGTGCACTTCGAAGGATTAGTACTCTGGACGTTTTGCGAGGAGGTGTTTCTAATTCCACTGAAGCTTGAAGACCCAAGGTCATTAAGGGTCTTTGATATTGAGGGTGATTAGGCACCGTTGATCCCTTTGCGCCAGTTCGAAACTTTGCCACTTCGGAGTTCGGAGGAAGTAGCGTGTGATGAATCAAAAAATCCTAAATCCCAAAGTTTCGAAGCGTAGGAATAGGCGCATGTGGCCTTGGTGTTCAGTCATAACCTATGGTCATGTGTGATGGTCATCGAAGAAGGAGGGGCTAGGCCCTGATTTCCAAATTAGAGACCATGGATAGAGGATTTGATTATTAAAGGAGAACAAAAAAAAATCTCCCCGTCGTGGTTGTGTTACACTACATCACAAGGATCTGTCAAAAGACCAATTAGTTATGCATATGCTCTTAAAATCCCCTTAAGAAGAGAAAGTAATAAGGCAAGGATGATTCCATTGGAGAATGTCCCAAATAAACATAAATCAACATCCCCTACTAAATAAAAACATGACAAGAAGAATACAATCACTAGAAGAAATCCCTCTAACATATATCGGTATATATTCCTTGGATATTTCTATTCCTTCAATATTTTTCGACCCAAAGCAGTACATTGTAAATCCTATAGAAGGCACAATCCAAATAATGTCCAAATAAGTCAGAAGTTAAATACATATAAAAGAAACTATAATTCCTTCTCTCCATTACAAGATTACAATATGGAATTCCTCAAATGTAATAACTATGGAAATGAACCCAATGAATGTATATTTTTAAAGTATGTGAAAGAGATTAATATTCCAAACAATAAAAAAGTATGGAAGAAAAAGAAAGTAGATAAAACAGAGTGTAAAGTAGCCATTTATGCCAAAAACAAAGTATGTCAGTGGTATATAGACAGTGGTTGTTCTAAACACATGACTGGAGATCAAAGCAAATTTCTCAAGTTAACGAAGAAAGAAAAAGGAAAATTCACCTTTGGAGATAATGTGTCAGCCAAGATAATTGGAAAAGACATTGTTAGCCTAGGGAATAACAAGGCCAAAGTAGAAAATGTACTTTTAGTAGAAAATATTAATCCTAATATCCTAAGTGTAAGTCAAACATGTGATCAAGGTCACATACTTACCTTTTGTTCTCATAAATGTGAGATAAGAATAGAAGATACAGGGAAGTTAGTGGTAGTTGCACCAAGAACATCCAACAATGTGTACATCCTTGACATGGAAGGAGAAGAAAAATGTTGTTTAGGTCAAGAAGATGAAAGTTGGATATGTCATAGAAAGTTGGGAAATATAATATTTGAAAACTTAATCAAAGCTAATAAGAAGGAGGCAGTAAGGGATTTGCCAAAGGTTATAAAGCCTTCAAATCTTATTTGTAAATTAACATTGTCAAATAGGGAAGTAGACAAAAGTTAGTTTCAAAACAAAAGAGCATTCCACAAAAAAACCATTAGAACTTATTCACACAGATCTATGTGGACCTACCAAAACTAAAAGTATTTATGGTGAAAAATATTTTATGTTGATCATTGATGATTACATAATAATGACCCAGGTATACTTTCTAAAAGAAAAATCAGAATCCTTTGAGAAGTTTAAAACATACAAATTCCTTGTAGAGAATGAAATAGATCTCAGAATTAAATGTCTGAGATCAGACAATGGAGGAGAATTCACCTCTAAATAGTTCATTCAATTTTGTGAAAATCATGGCATCAAAAGACAGTTTTCAGCTCCCAGGACTCCTCAATAGAATGGAGTGGTGGAAAGAAAAAATAGAACAGTTCAAGAAAATGCAAGAACCATGTTAAATGAAGCCAAGCTTACAGACAAATTTTGGAGATATGCAATCTACACAACAATCCACATACTTAATCAAGCTCAATTGAGACCCAACCATGACAAAACTCCTTATGAACTATGGTTTGGCAGGCCAGCATATGTAAAACACTTTAGAATTTTTGGAAGTAAATGTTACATTAAGAATTATGAGGTTAATCTAGGGAAAGTTGAACCAAGATTAGATGAAGGCATATTTATAGGATATTCACCTAACAAAAAATATTATAGACTTTATAACCTAAGACTACATAAAATGGTGGAAAATGCCAATGTAAAGATAGATGATCTAAATTTTAGACAATTCATACCCCAGAAAATATCAACATATGATGATAAAAGTGATGGAAAATATCAGAATGAATAAGTTGATGAAGAACCTCAAGAAAATGAACCCTGCACTGATGATGAAGATGATGAAGAAACATCCTTTCCAAAAGCCCCATCAAAAATGGTTTAGAAGAGTCATCCTGAAATTCAGATTATTGGAGATAAAAATGCAAGAGTGGAAACAAGAAGGAAACTCACATTTGACTCAGAACAAGCAATGTTATCCCTGATATAACCTAATTTAGTTAAAGAAGCCAGGAAAAGTAAAGATTGGATAAAAGAAATGGATGAAGAACTAGACCAAATAGAGAAGAACGAGACTTGAGAACTAGTTCCAAGACCCAAGGACAAGAATGTGGTAGGAACCAAGTGGTTCTTCAAGAACAAACTAAATGAAAATGGGGAGATTATAAAGAATAAAGACATATTAGATTTCAAAGGATATTTCCGAGGGAAGGTATTGATTTTGAAGAGAATTTTTCTCTGGTAGAAAGACTTGAGGCCATCAAAATGTTCCTGGCATTTTCATGCTTCAAAAAATTCAAAATCTATCAGATGGATGTCAAGTCAACATTCCTTAACGGAACACTAGAAGAAGAATTATATGTTGAGAAACAAGAAGGATTCATGTTAACATAAAATCAGGACTATGTGTGGAAGCCAAAAAACACCCTATATGGTCTTAAACAAGCCCCTAGAACATGGTTCTCAAGGCTTTATCAATACCTCCAAAAATAAGGATATAAAAGAGGGACTACCGACAAAAACTTATAAATCAAAATTGAGGATCAAAGAATGAATATTTTGGTGGTATATGTAGATGACATCATATTTGGAAGTAATATTACTATACTAAGCAGAAAGTTTGCAACAAAAATGCAAGAATTTGAAATTTCTATGTTGGGAGAACTGTCCTTCTTCTTAGGTTTACAAGTAACTCAAACAGAAAAAGAAATATTTTTTTCCCAAGCCAAATATATCAAGGAAATGATAAATAAATTCAAAATGGAAGACAATAAACCTATGAGTACTCCCATGGTCACTGGATGTAAACTAAGCCTAGAATATGACTCACCAAAAGTGGACCAAACGATGTACAAATCAATGGTTGGAAGTCTTCTCTATTCAACAAAAACAAGACCTGACATCATGCATGTTGTCGGACTCGTGGGGAGATTTCAATCCACACCTAAAGAAAAACACTTAAAATAAGTAAAGAGAATATTCATATATATTAAAGGCACCTTAGAACTTGGATTATGGTATCCAAAAGATAAAGACTTCAATCTAACTGCATACACTAATGCAGATTGGGTTGGTAATATATATGATAGGAAAATCACCAGTGGAGGACCATTTTTTTTAGGAAAATGTCTGGTAGCATGGCTAAGTAAGAAACAAACATCCACATCACTATCCACGACAGAGGCATAATACATTGTTGTTGCATCCTACTGCACACAATTTCTTTGGATGAAGCAAACATTAGAATATTTACAAATAAGATATGATGATCCTATTACTATTAATTGTGATAACACTAGTGCCATAAGTATCTCTAAAACTCCAGTGATGCATTCTAAAACCAAACACATCCCAATCAAATACCATTTATTAATAGATGAGGTTACTCAAAGAGTGGTTAAAATAGTGTATGTGGACACCAAAGAACAAATTGCAAACATATTCACAAAACCTTTTCCCATAAGTACCTTTGAAAATCTTCGAAAAAATTTGGGATTAATTCACATACCTCATTAAAACCACAAAATTTTCATCAGAAGAAAATGGGCACATGGTTAGGGGGAGCATCACCATAGGGGGAGAGAAAAAAGATCCCCTCTGTAATTGTTTTCAAAGGGGGAGGAAATTGATAAGCAGCAGAATATAAATATTTCAAAGAAAAGGTTGCCATCAATGGCAAAGAGGGAGAATGTTGGACATAGTGGTATGATATTGTCATTGATGTCAAAAGGGTGTAGAAGAATCCAATATAAACCCAAATATCATAAGGAATAAAGTTAATCGAATCTCATAAGAGATGGTGCATTTGAAATAACACAGGAGATAGAGTTCTATGAGTAAAGAAATCCTTTTGTAAAGGATCGAGTTACAGGAATCGTTCATTCTTAGTTCAAGACAATCCAGGATCGTTAGATTGAGGTAAATTCATAGTTTGGGAAGGATAAAATATCAACCGTCATATCTGAAGCAGTATCCTTATGGACTATTGGATCAAGTAGCGGATAAATAACTTCAACATTTTTCTACTTTGCCACTTCAGTGGTTACTAGAGAGAAGAAAGAATCCATGAAATCCTCAAGTCACAAAATCATGCCAATCGTCGATCAAGAAGGATATTTGGATGGTTTCCCATTTGTTAGATCCATATTTTATACAAAATTAAAAGTTGACCACTCCGACAAAAAGGAGTCTGAAACATGTAAGTTTACCTAAAGGTCAAAGACCCGAAGTCGTTAACTCCAGTTAACCATCGGATCAAAGGAAGAGCAGGGAAATCCTGTCAAACATTGATATGGAATAAATATTGAAACCATTATATAGTGATAAAAGGAAGAAGGTGGTAAAATATGAAATTGACCTACTCTGGAGATAAGAAGCTCAGATAAACCAATAAATATCGAACTCTGGAGCCCCGTAGTTAACAGAAGTCGTCGATCAAGAAAATAAAATATATATGGTGATATATCTATTCGACACATTAGGTATACAAAATTCATGAATCAATGTGTCACATGGCAACCAATCAACCAGTTCCACGTCAACACTAACATCAGCAAGCCACATCACTCCAGGAATGCATCCTCCGGGGATATCCAGCTTCTCCTACCAGCGAAAATATCTGAAGCGTCGAAGGCCGAAGTCACGAATTAACGTTTGGTCATTGATCTAATATCCTACGAAATATTTCTTGACCGTCTAATCAAGTACAGTGGAAGGATAGAGTAAGTGTTAATCACAAAGTAACACTAACCATTGATCTACTTCAAGAGCGTTCTCAACCATTGATCAAGCATAATGGAAGGATAGTGTAAGAGAAGGTGTTAAATGATAATAAGAGGTCACCTCCATTCTATGAATTATCGGTATACAAACCTATGGAGGGATTTCTCTACTCCAAAGTCTTAGAGCCACGAATAACTGAAGTCCCGTAATGAGAACCGTTCATCTCGACTCCTGATTAATTCCTAACCGTCGATTTATTTGAAGCCTATGGATAAGCCAGGATCGTCCATCTAACAGAAGATTAAATATTGACTATCTTCTCTACTAGTGAATAAAGTATGCGTACTTCGGAAAATTGTACTCCAGGAGGATTGAATGATTGAAAATTTCAGAAGTCCTGAAGGATGAAGTACCAGAGAACTTGGTTCCAGCACGGATCATGTGATAAGGTAAAGAAGCTAAAGGGGATAGAAGTAAATAAGCCCTCGGATGTTTGAATACAGTCCCACATAGAAGAGTAGGGGTGGAAGAAGAAAGCACTAATAAAACAATGTTTGGAATGGATAAGATCACAGTTTCGAGCTCGCGGTCACATGAATTTTGGTTGAAGGGAACACCTATTGATTAAGGCTCATATTTACAACAATTCGAGATCTGTAGACTAATGAAACAATACTTAGTCATGATTAAAGAAGAGTTAAATCATGAGCATTATGAATAAATAATAAAAAAGAAAAATTATATTATTTAAAGTTTAATATTATCATTTAAATGAAGAGGTGCAATGGTTCAAAGTTCAAATAAAAGGAAACAATGCTTCAAATCTCACACCAGTTGGAAGACTATATAAACAAGAAAGAATGGTGAGAAGAAAGTGTCTCTACGGTCCATATCAGAAGATCAAAAGAAGAATCAGAGTCTAAGAAGGAAAGATGAAGATACTTATGTAGTGAGGGTGGAAGGGAGGATCAAGGAAGGATTCATATCCTTTACTAAGTAAAGTGTGAAAACAAGGGAGTTGGTGCTTCCTAGGGTTGGTTCCCTAAAGACAAGGGAGTTGGTGCTTCCTAGCATTGGTGCCCTAAAGACAAGGGAGTTAGTGCTTCCTAGGGTTGGTGCCCTAAAAACAAGGGAGTTGGTGCTTCCTATGATTGGTTCCCTAAAACAAGGGAGTTGGTGCTTCCTAGGATTGGTGCCTTGAATAAGGGGATTTTTGTCTCCAGGAGTCGGTGCTCTAAAGAGAATTGTTGTCCTTCACAAACACAAGATTATTGTTTATAAACTTTTTAATGCTTGTTGAAGTATACTTATATAATTGATTGTTTAAATAAAAAGTCCATTGTTGATCAATAGTGATGATAATTAGAATAAAAAACTAATTACTAATTGTTTAAAAAAGTAATATTGATTCACCCCCGCCTCTCAATATTTCCAACATCCTCAACAACCAAGATACACAAGCATATGGTGGTAATGTATAGTGTTAGCACATATATTAGCATAATACATTAACATACATGAAAAATATTCCCATGGAATAATAATTCAAATATTTTCAAGATATCAACTGGACAATAAAAGAGTATTTATATTAAAATAAGTAGCATAAGTACATAGGTGACAAAATTATGTAATGACATATATCGGAACCGAGAAACTAAGTCCCTCCAGCTGGGCCTCCACCACCTCAATCCTCCACCAAAGGAAATCTCATATAAAGGAGTCGATGAGGTTCTCCATCACAAAGAAGGAAGAGCTTGGGGGTTGAACAGGCAGTTCATACTTTCAAGGACAAAGGGATGCAAACTCAATATGAAGTGAAATTTCTCCAAAGTGTATTTTCTCTCAAAGTTGAATTGTTGAATCTATCAAGGCTTAGATATGGCTCAATTTATATCCTTCAAATGGAACTAAAGGGCTGATTCAGATTGTTTCCAATATATGGAAGATCAAGGATGATGGATCTCATGACATGGCATGGAAACCCGACATAATTTTTAATTTTGAGCACCAAACACGATGTACATGGGATGTAGTGGAGAAACCTATGTATACTCTTGTTGTATAACTAATAGGGTATGCATATGTGGAAAAATATTATTTTTTGGCTCTGGAAGGTGCAAAAGGGGACTTCACGTCTGCATATGGAAATGGAAATGCCATCCAAGCAAGTTTCATGGGGTGAGGAAAAAATTGTTGTAACACTTCTCTTACACACAAAAAAGAATCACTTTATTTGAGGCTCCAACATATGCCACAAATATCATATGGTAGATTCATTGAACTCACCTCTTCCTAGAAACCACTCACCCTTATAGTCTTACCCATTCGTTCACATTCAAAAATGTCAATTTTCACATACACTCTTATGTGACTAATTTCAGATCTGGAAATTGTTTCCTAGTGATTTAATAGTAAAACCTTGGTTGTTATCACTAAACAACTTTACACTGAAATTGTTGACTGAAAAAATATGCAGCGGAAACAAAAATATCATAGATGAATCATCAATACACAAGACACAATAATTATGTTTCATAATTTTATCCAATCCTTCAAATATGAGGACAAAACTAGTCCTCTGAATATCACCAAAACTAAGGACAAAACCAGTCCTCTCAGCTAATACAATGTCACCAAATATGAGGACAACCGTGTTCTCCATTAACCATACAAATAAAAAAACCAAACCTCAACAATATCCCTGAATCTCCTCTACACACGAATTTGTTGTAGACCACCTGTACGACCTGTTGATGTCACTTGTCAGCATGTACGGATCTATAACTTCCCAAAAATTCAGATGTGTGATTCACCTTATTGGAAACTCGTGTATATATGTTTTTTCTCTACCACAAATCATGTATACCATATATCTGATTAATCCTTCTACAACCGGCATATATATGCACTTCTTTCTCCTACAAACTGTGTATTGTATAAAAACTCCACTCCACATGTGTGACCTTCTTCACTTCTCTCTTGGGGCTAGATTCGCCACCTTGCATAATTTCCCTTTGCTGAGATCACCAATCCTCTTAGAACAAGTGTAAACTCACTTATGCTAGCTCCATCATGTCTCCACACATGATCTACATGATGTGTAATGTCACAACGACCTCCCTCATTTATATACAAGTACTAAGGGTCAACATAGAAACCCCTCCACAATTCAAAATCAAATTAGTCTTTCCTTGTGGGTGTGAATATCCAACACAAGCCCACAAATCCCATCATCAAACCCATGAATATCCAACTCAAATCGAAGGGGATTTTCACTAAACTGAAATTGTGATGTGGTGCCCATGACAATTTCCACATGCCCAACACCTAGGGTCATGTGATAATACCTATCTGAAGCTACAAAAATCAACACTCCCTCTTAGCGAGGAAGGTATTCTCACCACACTCCATAAGTAGGAATGCCTCTCTATTCTACAAAATAATTAACACTCTCTACTCAAATCCAAGGGGGTTTTCACCAAACTGAAAGTGTGATGTAGTGCCCACGATGATTCCCACATGCCAAACACCTAGGGTCATATAAGAATACATGTACGAAGATACAAAAATCAACACTCCCTCTTAGCAAGGAAGGTATTCTCACCACACTCCATAAGTGGGAATTCCTCTCTCCTTTATATACAAGTACTAGGGGTCAACATAGAATCCCCTCCATAAGTCAACATCAAATTAGGATTTCCTTGTGGGTGTGAAGGCCCAACACAAGCCTACAAAGCCCATCATCAAACCCATGAAGCCCCTACTCAAATCGAAGGGGGTTTTCACCAAAACAAAAGTGTGATGTGGTTCTCACGATGATTCCCACATTCCCAACACCTAGGGTCATGTGAGAATACATTTCCAAAGCTACAAAAAAAAATAGGATATGATTCCATAGATTTGTTGCAAGGGAATTTAACTAGCCACATGAAAACAATTATTAGCTTAAGGTGATCAAGACATACTATAAGGTTTTAGTTTCATCACATTATTATCATTCCCATTCTTTGAAAATTAGAACATCCATGATTTGTCCTTTCTTGATAGATTCATTATCTCACCTTTATCATAGACATACAATCACTATGAGATATTTAATCAATTTTTCAATCATTATTTTCAATCCATTTCATGTAATAATACATTGTGCCTTCAAATTTTCCATTTTATATAGTAATCAAAATTAACCTAAGGGTATTTGAGCATGTGGAGGTTAGGGAACTATTTGCTCATAATATGAGAGGAAATCAAATGGTTATGATGTTCACAACAACTCATAGGGGATTCACTTTGTTGACCAATATCTTATCATGTTCATTTATAAAGGGAGTTTTAAAATTATGAAAAACAAAGTCAATATATTGTAGGTATAGGGGTTTCGGGGGAATCTTGGGTACAAGGGGTTTAATCGATATTGGAGTATATTAAAAGGTTTATCTGGTAAAAATATGGGATATCTAGTAAAAATAGGGTGTTCTTTACTTATTGGAAATGTGTATTGGGAGGGGCATTCAACAAAAATATTTTTAGAGTTATTTGTGAATTTCTAGTGAAATTAAAGATATTCTTTATATCCCATGAACGCATGTTCTATGTCACAATTTCACTGAGTATATACCCTATGCAACAACCATAGAAAACACCAAAACCTATAAACATGTTATTGTTTCCCATTCACTAGTTTTATGAAGTGTTTCTCCTTCTAGTTGTTTCTAGAACATGACTAGTAGTCTTTGAAACATTGATGATCATTGGAAGGGAAGATGTATGATCCAGGTGGATATCATTGGCCACCCATCTCTTCAAACTATCTCACATACAATTTTCATCTTCGCATTTTTTTCTAGATTTTTGGGTCCTAAACTTTCGGGGCGATTTCGAGGCCCTAAACAAAAAAATTTGGGCTCGCCACAGTCACACTATTGATGGAGTTAGAGTGTGACAAAAAAATGTGTATTCCTCATATATACCTTTCCAATGGGATATTGTGAGCCTAAAACAGATATTGTATGAAAATGTTATGACCTCGAGAAGTTGATGTACCAACTTACGCCATCGGGGCCCACATGAATTTTGGCGCTTCATCTCCTAATGTTATGTTTTTGGATGTCTAGGGTTTTATGATTACTTCTTGATGCTAAAAAAATTTGGAGGCCTCATTTTTATTTTCTCAGGAGAATGTGCATAGCCGCCACATCTCTTCTCAGAGATTAGCTACCACCATTCGAGCAAGATTGTTTCATTTTGCATTTTACACTTTCAGTAGATTTCTTTATTGAATAGAAGTTAAGTTTCATTGTATATCTGTATATTTGTATTAATGTTATAGATATTTGTTTCATTTCATTTCACTCATAAATATGGATCAGTGGTATCATAGTGGTATTCTCTTCATTTGTTTCTCTATACATTTCCCCAATGAGGTCATGGTATAAGAAGTTGGGACTCAAACTAGTTGAGCCTTTGCAATATCGACCTTGCCGAACTTGATGGTCACCCATGTGGGAAGAAAAGAGAGATGATGGGGCAGGAGATCCCTTTAAATTGTTTCCCGAGGAATCCCTCATGCGACAAAGGAACTAAATGATGGGTAATTTTGTGCAAATCCTTTGACGACTACCAATAGGCGATGCATCTTTCTCGAACGAAAGCGCCACCCCCTTCAAGGTATAGATCAATTTTGATATTCCTATATTTGAAGCTCAAATAGATGTGGATGTTGTAGACAAATGGTTAAACCTTCTAGAAGGGTATTTTTTTGTTCATAACATTTCCAATAGAGAAAATATTACATTTGCGCTCCTTAAGGTTGTCCCCCATGTCAAAGATTGGTGGGAGACTTTCTATGAGAAAAAGGAAACATAGGAATCTAAATTATTTGTAGTCGCACCCACTTGGGGTTATTTCAGGGATTCTATTAAGGAAAAATACTACCCTATTGGAATTTATGATGACTTATATACAAGATGGACCACACTGCAACAGGGAAGGGACCAAATAGTACCAGAGTTCACCAATGTCTTCCATAACTTTCACACCAAGATAAGTATCAAATAATCTGAGTGACATCTGGTGTTCAAGTACTATGACGGTCTGCATAGATACATCCAAAAAGAAATAGATTTTCTGGACATCTCATCCTTGGGTGCAACCTATCGATATGCTGTCAAAATCAATCAAAATATTAAACAAAAGACGCAACAGATTGGGTCTGCGAACCCCTTACAGTAGAAGTATGGAAAAGGCATCCCCAACCCACAGAAAAAAGGACAGAGCAAGGATGGAAAACCTCAAGACAACCAATCTATGTCGCAAACTAAGAAGGACAATAAGAAGAAAAAGAAATGCATTGGTAAGTGGTGTGAGTTCCATAAGATCCCCTGGCATAAYACCGCTGAATGTCGCTCAAAGAATTCATTGGTGGCCAAGGTGAAATCCTTGGAATTAGATGTGGGCTTTGACTTTGAGTCAGAACCAGAAAAAAGKGAGATGGATTATTTATGCAAAACCTAGTGCCACCATTTCTACCACCAAGGTCCAACCCAGTGAACCTGATGAACCAAAGGAAGTTGAGCACCTCTTTCATTCACATATATGGGTGAAGGGTACTCTGCTACAATTCATCATTGATAGTGGTATCTACAAGAACCACATCTCAGTGAAGGTAGTCAAGTGGTTGGATATATCAACAACACCACACCCACAACCATACACCATCGGATGGCTCTGCCAAGGGAGAAACATCCATGTTAGCCAACAATGTCGCCTACCCTATTACATCAAGCCCTTCAAGGATGAGGTATTGTGTGATGTCACCCCTCTTGAAGTTTGTGATGTTCTTTTGGGCCAAAATTATTTATGGAAATGTCATGTTGTATATGAGTCTAGGCCTTGTAGTTTTATTATTACTTTGGAAAGGAAATTTTACATGATACCCGAGGTAGTCCCACCTATTTTCATTTCCTTGATATCTACCAAGCAATTAAGGAAGGTCATCTCTTAGAATGGGAAGATTGTCTTCTTTTTGATTCATTCTCAAAGTGAGTGGAATGTTGTAACCACATCCATGGCCTCCACAACAAGTCTCTCCACACAACAGAAGCAAGTGGAAAAGGTCGTGGAAGAATAAAAAGGCATCTTATGCTCACCCAAAGTACATATTCACTGTCAGGTCAAGCACTCAATCAATCTAACCCCTGGTGCATCACTACCTAATGGTCTAATCTATTCCTTCTCTCTGTCAAAAAATGAGGAAATCAAGTGTCAGATCCAAGATTTGCTCGAAAAGGGGCACATCCAACCAATATCATCACCTTGTGGAAGCCCAGTTGTGCTTGTGCATAATAAATACGAGACCTAGCAACTCTTCATTGATTATTGGGCCCTAAATAAAATCACATTCAAGAAGTTGTACCCAATTCCCCGAATTGACGATCTCCTTGACTAGCTCAAGGGGGGGAAATAATTCAGTCAGATTGATCTAAAGTCTGGCTACCACCAGGTCCCAATAGAGAAGACTGATGTATGGAATATTTACTTCAAGTTCAAAGAAGGTACTTTTGAATGGTTAGTCATGCCCTTTTGCTTGACAAATTCCCCAAAAAAAATCATGAGGATTGTTGAATATATCTTGTGGCATTTTACCAATTCTTTTGTGGTGGTGTATTTGGATGACATCCTCATCTTCAACAAGAGTTGGGTGGAACACTTGCAACATATTTAACATGTTTTTCACACTCTGTGACAACAAAAGCTATATGAAAATTTGGAAAACTACTCCTTCAGCATGAATAAGGTCCAGTACCTAAGCTACATTATTGATGAACATGGGGTGCATGTAGACCCAACCAAGATCTAGGTTATTTGTGACTAACCAGACCCGACCACACACACTGAGCTTCAAATATTCTTAGGCTTTTCCAATTTATATCGCATGTTTGTGTTGGGATTCTCCCACATTGCATGCTCCCTTAGCCAAGTGACCAAGGGTGGTGGAAAGGTAAATTTTTTGTGGGGACATCCGCAACAGAAAGCATTCGATGATTTGAAGCAGTTCTTGTGCTCAACCCCGGTGCTCTACGTACCCGACCTACAACAACCTTTTGAGATTGAGACAGATGCTTCAGACTATATTGTGGGTGAAATTATCACTTAGGATGGACATCCTGTGGCCTATCATAGTGAGACACTATCAGACACCGTCTACAAGTACCCCACTTACAAAAAAGAAATGTACTCTATTGTACAATCTTTCCGCCAGTGGAGAAATTACATTCTCGGGAAGGAAACAATCATCCAAACTGATCATAATCCTCTATAGTTCATGCAGACACAAGGAAAATTGTCGAATGACCCCCATCATAAGTTGTCCTCATACTTGCAACAGTTCCATCTCAACATAAAGTATAAGACATGGAGCACCAACCACATCATTTATTGCCTTAGTCGACCTAAAGTTGCATCAATAACCATGGCGCTACACTCTTGCATACATGAGGCCTCCGAATGGCCCCGAGTCTATGAGAGAGATCTTGACTTTTCCACTACCTGCCATATGCTAGGAACAAACATAGTTTTCATTGATTTCCATCTTCAGGACAAGTTGTTGTTCCATCTGGGCCATCTCTACATCCCATCAAGCGAGCGAGTAAATCTGATTTTGGAAGTTCACTATAGTCGAGTGGTAGGACACTTTTGAATAGAAAATATAGTGACAGTGTTGCAACAACATTTCTATTGGTCGAAAATTTTATAGGATATCAACAAGTATATCATGTCCTACATGGCATGTGTCGTTGCCAAACCATCCATTAAGAAACAAGGAATGTACACCCCTATGCCTACTCCCAGCAATCCCTAGGAATCCATTTCTATGGACTACTTGTCAGGCCTCCCTTCAACCAAGAAGAGAAATGACTATGTCTTTGTAGTGATTGATCGATTTTTTAAGATGGCGATTGTGGCCACCTGCAAGAAGAGCATCACAGTGGAGGCCACTTCCAAGCTCTTCTTTGAATGAGTGTGGGTACATTTTTGGATATCAGAAACCATCGTCTCATATCGGGACAATCGGTTCCTCAAAACATTTTGGTCGAGCCTCTGGTCACGACTAGACACCAAGCTCACCAAATCCATGGCCTTCCACCCCAAAATGGATGGCCAAACATGTTGGACAGTTGGTTTAGATTAATGGACAAATGGTTTGGATATTTGGTTTCCATTGATGTCAACTCTTGAAGAGTGATATTGTTGATTTATTTCAATCCTTATTGATTGATGTCAACCCTTGGAGAATTTTGGTAGTGAGTTCAGATAGCACAAACGTATGGGTAAGGGACTCGAGTTTGTTTAAAGAATAAATGAATGAATATCAGTGAATATGTAGGTGATACTATCACGGATGGATAGTACCTATCATTCCAGTTTTGGTGATATGTGTAACGCCACATGGTTCCTCATGGTTAGAGAGATATGGCCTTGAGAAGTTGGAGAACCCTTTGGAGTAATATAGAAGCCCCTAGAAGATCAACAAGAAGTCAAAACCTTCTCGAAAGTCATAAAGAATATTCCCTAGTCAAAGTGGTTGAAATATAAATAAATTAAATAATAAAATGGTTATAACAAGAAATTACTTATGGGTAAAGTAGTTGTAACAAGAAGGTTGAATGGTCAAAGTGGTTGAACAAGATATTAATTAATTATGGGTAAAGTAGTTGTAACAAGAAGGTTGAATAGTCAAAGTGGTTGAACAAGAAATTAATTAATTATGGGTCAAGTAGTTTCAAAAAATTAGTTATGATTTGACTAATTAAGGACAAGTTAGTTGCAACAAGAAAGTGGGCTATCCCTAAATTAAGGAGAAGGGGTAAAACAACTACAAGGAAACTTCTAGAGGAAGGCACTTGGCAAAGTATAAATAAGTGATAAAGGGAATCCTATTAGCACCTATTGATAATATTGAATATATATATAAATGACTAAGGTAACCAAGGATATCTGAGGTGAATTTTATAGGGAAGTTGAAGTAAAGAAGGATGAAAATCCAAGGGAGGATGAAGTCTTTTAATGATGTGTTCTAAGGTATGTTATTTATAGGTCATCTCACCATTTTAGCAATAATGTTTTTTATAGAATTCTTCACATAGTGAAACTTGGAGGATAGTGAGACAACTTATCAAGGTATATTTTATAGAAATTTCAGCTTCTGGGTCATTGTATTTTTGGAGATACATGTTGTGGAAGATAGGGCTTTTGGCTAGTCCTGAAACTAGTTTTAAATAGGTGTTTTGGGTAAAATGGTCATAAATTATTCATAGAAAATACAAATGATGTGAGACCAATTGTAATGGAATTTGTACAGGTCTTGGTTTTTTTTGTGAAAGTTTCATAATAATATATCAAATATTGAGAATGTGGCATGTTGTACAGGTTCTCTCTCTAGAATAATCCATAATTTAGTAAGGTATGCCATTTTTTCTATAACTCCTTTCCTGGGAGGTTCCAAGTAGTGAAACCTAGAGGAATTGAAGAGATGAAAGTGACGACTATTGTGTATCATTTTCATACCTTTATTCATTTCAGGTACATATTTATGCTTATTGCAAGTTAGGGTTGTTGACTAATCCAAAAACAAGTCATGTGAGACTTAGGTAAAGTTTGATGAAAATTGTATTCTCTTGTTGTTGAAGTTGAGGAAGGTTTGCAGGTTTGTGATCACATACACTAGGTATATTACAGAGTTATAGGTATGTTTATATGCATGTTTTTATGGTTACATTTTGTCATGACATGGTACATGCTTGAGGCTACACAACAGTGAGTTTTTGACACATGGTTTGATGTAAGGGTTTATGGCATTTTGTTTATGGATAGGGTGATGTATTGATAGAGGCATTTTGTTGGATATCTTGGTGTATGGATTTTTTATATGGTTGAGGTACATGTTGGGTACATGGTTGAGGCATGCAGTTGATGAGTTGGCACATACATGAGGTGTATAGTTGATGATGTTGCTACATCTTGATGAGTCATAGTTGATGTGTTGTTGATACATGATTGGTATATGATTGGTGCATTGTTAGAGTCACTTGCTAGTAGTATTGTTGGAACATAGTTTATGGTTGATGTGGAATGAATATATTGGTATATTGTTATAAGCACATCTTGATCTTGGTGATGGTTATGAGGTGTTGTGATGTGCATGGTTGATGAACTTGTGATGGTACATGTTGTGCTAGTTATTGATGTACATGATTGGTTGATGAGATTATTGTGACAGGTTATTAACACGGGTTATTGGTACAGGTTGTTTGGTACAGGTTTTTATAGGTTGTCGATACAGGTTGATAGTGACAACGGCTTATTCAGTGACAGTGATAGGTTGTCTATGTTTTTCATTTATATTTTAGGGTGGTTGGACGGGGAAAGTATAGGTGGTTGGAGACACCTTCCGGTTGGAGATGGAGAACTATGGATTTGGAGCTTATTTCAAGTTGGAGTCTGAGAATAAGGGGGTTGGAGCCTCCTTCTAGTTGGATCCAGAGAATTGGGTGGTTGTAGCCACCTTCTAGTTGGGGTCGGAGAACATAGGGGGTTGGAGTCTCCTTCTGGTTGGAGCCAGAGAATTGGAAGTTGGTGCTTCCTTGAATGTAATTCTTAAAGACATATAATAAAATAATTTTGTGGTTTTCTCCCGCATTGGGTTTTCACATAAAATATTGGTGTATTGTGCATTGTGTGGATGTGTCTATTATTCTTTATTATGCATTGATGGATGTTAATGTTATTTGATTCAATAATGTATTAATTATGAACTAATGAACATTGTTGAATAAGTTAAAGGAATATAAATTATGTTTAAAAGTGTATAAATTTCTCATTACTGATTCACCCCTCCTCTCAGTAATCCAACAATTGGTATCAAAGTCATTTCCTCTAGTAAATAGTTTAACCACTGGAAGGATATCATGCAATATACTGAGAATAGAGTACCAACCTTTGATGGTTAGAGTGGCATAGAGTATGAGATATGGAGCTCAAGGACAAAAGTAGTTTTAAAAGACAAGCATATGATATTTGGAAATCAATTGTTACAGGATATGATAGTTCAAAGAAATCAATGAATGCATCCAAGAAGGAATTGATAAGGAACAACAAAATAGCAATGGACTTCATCATGGAAGGACTATATGATTCAGTAAAAAAGAAGGCTGGAAATTGTTCATCAGCTAAAGAACTTTGGGACAAGCTACATGATATCTATTTTTCTCCCATCACAAAGTCAGATATTTCTAAAGAAGACACATGTATATAATAGAAAGAAAGATGTTCATTATTTGAAACATATTAAGAAGAAGAAGAGTGGGAAATCAACAAGTGTGATTTCTTTTTCTTTAATTGTGAAAAGAACAGACATCTTGAAATTGAATTCCCTAATTTGAAGATTGAAAGTGACAAGGAAGAAAATCCCAATGAAATAGAAGACAATCCTAAGATTGAAAAGGAAAAGCATCATAAAGTAGAATTCAATTAAAGAGAAAGAGAACTTGAAGATGAAATAATCACATTGAAGATACAACTTGAAGAAGCAAAGTGAATAGAAGAAGTCATGAGGAACCATATGATGAAGAAAGAAGAAGAGGTAGAGAATATTGAAGAATAAGTTGTTATGTTAAGAGTAAAAGTTGCAAAGCTTAAGAAAAACATTGAAGAAGCATCCACATCATCAGTAAAGAAAGTTGAAGAGAAATGTCACAAATCACTAGAAAATAAGAATGAAGATAAACCTAAGAGTTATGCAGAAGCTATTAAAGGTTCTATGAAGAAGGAAGAGTGTAAGCCCCTAAAGAAGAATATTCCATAAGTACAAAGGACTAAAATAGAATACTATAAAAGAATACCCTCCACATTCAAAAAACCAATAAGATTCAACCAAAGTGAAGAGATCCATAGAAGACAAGATCATGAACAGCCAAGGCAGGGATTCAGAAGGACTACACAACAAAGAAGATCATCAACATCTAGGTATCAAAGTTTCTTTTATGGTTATTTTTTTTATTGTACTAACTTTGGACATAGATTTGCAGACTACATAGCACATGGAAGGAATATTCAGGCAAGAAGTGCTTATGTGGCCCGACATAATATTGAACGCTACAAATTCCACAACTATGGTCATATAGATAGTGATTGTAGAAGCACGATCGATACTATATGAAAGATAACTTTGATATCATATATAAGAAAGTATGGAAAAGAAAACAAGAACAAGTGAATAAAGACCAGGTCCCAGAGATCGTAGGGTTTGCAGTAGTACAATAAATAAAAGAAGAAAATGTGAATAAAGAACAATTTTAAGAGATTGTAATTTCAGTAATCGTAGTGCATGATGAATCCACAGACATAAATGAATAATTTGGAGTTCATAGATTTCATGAATCCCCATATGAAGAGGAAGATGACTCTGCATCAGAGAATATGTTTTTCTGAGCCATCCAACTTGGAGACTCCCAGGTAACATGAATATTAGACATGGAGAGTCTATGTAGTAGCTGAGACAGGCTAGAGAACCATCCTTCGAGTAGCTTGCAGATTTCGAGTAAACAGACTCAGAGAAGTCAGTTAGAAGAAGTTTATGATTGTATTCAAACATAGATGCATTCAACACAGGTTGTTCCAGATATGCATAGTTTGGTCTACAGATAAAGAAGACTAGTGGACATAGTTAACATTTGATGATCAGTTGCAATAGTGAAGACTTCATGATAGTACAATGATAGATGGGTCATCATTGTGGATAGTTGAGCAGCAGAGTCTTGGAAAGTATGGACAGAGATGGATTAGTAGTTTTGGATAGATACATGTCACTATATGAGAGCATGAATTCATAGAGTGGTTCAGAGATTGATTCACAAATTGGTTCAAAGAATGTTGGATGATTTTTTAATGCTTAAATTTGGATGCTTAATCTTGAATTATTTTTATATATGTCATTTGATTACACAAGGAAGCACCAATGGAAAATAACTCCAAATGGAAGCAGGTACATGAATCCCTACAATTGATCTACACTGCATATTGAAGAGAATTCAAAGGGAGAGAAACAAAAGCAGGAAGATAGGTAGAAATATCATCCAAAGAAATTTTTAGATAGAGAGATCAGATCAGAGGCATGTTTCCAAGGGGAGAGATGATAAAGTTGATCACAGAGGGAGTATGAGTATTCATGCCATAAGTATTTCATTAGAGTGTTAACCTTTTTCAAAGGGGGAGAAAGTGTAATAATAGGCATAGAAACACAAATAAAGATCATAGGAATGAAGACAAGGGGAGCATCCCAAAGGACAGTACAGACAGAGGGAGCAGCCCCAAGGAGAGTTCAGTTAGGGAGAGCAGCCCAAAGGACAATGCAGATAGAGGGAGAAACCTCAAGGAGAGTTCATTCAGGATGAGCATCCCCAAATATAGATACCCTTTTCCATTGATGTCAAATGGGGAGAAATAGAAACATTGATGGGGAAAGATGACAATGTTTCCATCAATGCCAAAGGGGGGGATTGTTGGACAGTTGGTTTAGATTGATGGAAAAATGGTCTGACTAGTTTTTGTTCATTGATTTCAACCCTTGAAGAGTGATATTGTTGATTTATGTCGAGCCGTAGTGATTGATGTCAACCCTTGGAGAATTTCGATAGCAAATTTTGGTAGCACAAAGGTATGGTTAAGGGAACTGAGTTTGTTTGAGGAATAAAGACATGAATATCAGTGAATATGTAGGTGATACTATCATGGATATATAGTACACGTCATTCCCTTTCTAGTGATATTTGGAATGCCACGTGGTTCCTCGCGGTTAGAGATATATGGCCTTGAGAAGCTGGAGAACCCTTTGGAGTAATCTAGAAGCCTCTAAAAGGTCAACAAGAATTCAAAACCTTCTAGAAAGTCATAAAGAATATTCCCTAGTCAAATTGGTTGAAAGAGAAATCAATTGAATAATAAAATGGTTATAAGAAGAAATTATTTATGGGTAAAGTAGTTGTAGCAAGAAGGTTGAATGATCAAAGTGGTTGAACAAGATATTAATTAATTATGGGTAAAGTAGTTGTAACAAGAAGGTTGAATAGTCAAAGTGGTTGAATAAGAAATTAATTAATTATAGGTAAATTATTTCCAACAAATTATTTATGATTTGACTAATTAAGAAAAAGTTAGTTGCAACAAGAATGTGGGTTAGCCCTAAATTAAGAAGAAAGTGTAAAACAGTTACAAGGAAACTTCTAGAGGAAGGCACTTGGAAAAGTATAAATAAGAGATAAAGGGACTCCTATTAGCACCTATTGAGAATATTGAATATATATAAGTGAATGAGGTAACCAAGGATATTTTACGCTAATTTTAGAGGGAAGGTGAATTAAAGAAGGCCGAATATCCAAGGGAGGATGAAGTCTTTTAATGATGTGTTCTAAGGTATGTTATTTACAAGTCATCTCATCATTTTAGCAATAACGTTTTTGCTAGAATGATTCAGATAGTGAAACTTGGAGAATAATGAGAAAACATATCAAGGTACCTATGGTAAAAAAAAATTGCTTCTAGGTATTGTATTTGGGGAGATACACGTTGTGGAAGATAGGGTTTTTGGCTAGTCCTGAAACTAGTTTTAAACAGGTGTTCTGGGTAAAATGGTAATAAATTATTCATAGAAAACACAAATTATGTGAGAATAATTGTAATGGAAAGTGTACAAGTCTTAGTTTTTTTTGTAAAAGTGTCAGAATAAGATTTTAAATATTGATCACGTGGCATGTTGTACAATTTTTCTCTCTAGAATAATCCAGAATTCAGTAAGGTGTGAAATTTTTGCTATAAGTCCTTTTCTGGGAGGTTCCAAGTAGTGAAACCTGGAGGAATTGTAGAGAAGACACGGAATATTATTGTGTATCATTTTAAGACCTTTATTCATTTCAGGTACAGTGTTATGTTTTTGCAAGTTAGGGTTGTTGACTAATCCAAAAACTAGTCATGTGAGACTTAGGTAAAGTTTGATGAAAATGTTATTCTCTTGTTGTTGAAGTTGAGGAAGGTCTGCAAGTATGCAATCACATATGACAGGCCTAATACAAAGTTACATGTATGTTTATATGCATCTTTTATGGTTAAATTTGGTCATGACATGGTACATTCTTGATGCTACACAACAGTGAGGTTTTGGCACATGGTTTGATGTAAGGGTTTATGGAATTTAGTTTATGGATAATGTGATGTATTTATAGAGACCTTTTGTTGGATATCTTGGTGTATGTATTTGTTATATGGTTGAGGTACATGTTGGGTACATGGTTGAGGCATGACGTAGTTGATGAGTTGGCACATACATGAGGTGTATAGTTCATGGTGTTGGTACATCTTGATGAGTCATAGTTGATGTGTTGTTGATACATGATTGGTACATGCTTGGTGCATTTTTAGAGGCACTTTTTAGTAGTATTGTTGGCACATAGTTTATGGTTGATGTGGCATAAAGATATTGGTATATTATTATAAGCACATCTTGATCTTGGTGATGGTTATGGGGTGTTCTGATGTGCATGGTTGATGCACTTGTGACGGTACATGTTGTGCCAGTTATTGATGTACATGATTGGTTGTTGATATTATTGTGACAGGTTATTGGCACAAGTTGTTGGTACAGGTTGATAGTGACAACTTGACAATGAAAGTGGTTGATTCAGTGATAGCGACAGGTTGTCTATATTTGGAATTTATATTTCAGGGTGGTTGGACGAGGCAAGGATAGGTCATTGGGGCCACCTTCTGGTTGGATCCATAGAATGAGGGAGTTGGAGCTTCCTTAAGTTTGGAGACTGAGAATTAGGGGGTTGGAGCCTCCTTTTGGTTGGATCCAGAGAATTGGGTGGTTGTATCCACCTTCCGTTTGGATCTGGAGAACAGAGGGGGTTGGATCCTCCTTCTAGTTGGAGCCAAAGGATTGGGTGGTTGTAGCCACCTTCCTATTGGAGCTGGAGAACACAGGGGTTTGGAGCCTCCTTATGGTTGGAGCCATAGAATTGGTAGTTGGTGCTTCCTTGAATGTATTTCTTAAAGACATATAAGAAAATCATTATGTGGTTTTATACCACATTGGGTTTCCATGTAAAATACTGGTGTACTATGCATTGTGTGGATGTCTCTATTATTGTTTATTATGCATTGATGGATGATAATTTTATATGATGTAATAACATATTAATGATGAAATAGTGAACATTGTTGAATAAGTTAAAGGAATATAAATTGTGGTTAAAAGTGTATAAATTTTTCATTACTAATTCACCCCCCTCTCAGTAATCCAACAAAACTGAGGTCATCAACAAGATGATCATGCATATATTTCGCATGTACAATTACAAGAATCTACACACATGGGATCATATTCTTCCCTATGTTCAAAAGAGTTACAATAGATCCATACATAGCTCAACTGACCATAGCCCCTTTCAATTGGGGTTGGCACCCCTTGCGTCCACACAGGAAGAATCATCCATGCTCAAACCAAAGCCAAAAAATCCAACTGAATCATTGAACGAATCCAACACATCCACCAACAGGTTCAAGATATTTTTCATAAGTCCAATACCAAGTAAAAGCAACACCATGATCAACATTGAGTGCCACACAAGTTTCAGGTGGGAGATAAAGTTTGGTTGCATGTGTAGAAAAAATGCCTTACATGGCCCCATCGGAAGCTTCGTCCACTCATCTATGAACCTTGACTCAACAGTATGAACCAAACCCTCCACCGAGGCCCAATTAGACTCTACAACATTTAAAAATGGAATGGTTCTCCAAATCTTGTGATCCGGCCAATTTATCGATGGGCTTTGTGTTTTCTTGTGAAGGCTCTTCCTTAAGTTAGGATTGTTTTCTTCTGTATTTTCTCTTAGGTGGGGATGATATGAGAGATGCAAGCCAGTATAAACCAACTTGAAAAACAACAGGATTAAGTTTTAACTACTGGCAAGAGGCTAAGCTTGGGATAACCCACTGCTCAACATGTAGACAATTACTCTATACCACAGGCCTAGTACTAATACGTTAACCATGTGAGCATCCAATTACTATCTGAGAAACTAACTATCAAAAATAAAGCACATATGCAATAAGATCACGGCAAGAAAAATAATTCATCTACCATAACCATCCATCACATAATAACACAACGATTTATCTTCATCATTAAAGCAAAGAACATCAAAGCATTGCACCAGATAACTTGACAACAGAATTAATTTCTCTTAATCATTACTGCATCATTCATGAAAGAGGATAGGAATTAGTTATTCTCCAAGTCCAATCACATGCATATGATGAAAATAGCTTGTCTTTGGTCCAGAAGGATTTCTCAATTCATAGCAGTCTCAAAATAATTCTTAACCAAAAATAAAGAGTCTTACAACAACCATCGACCCCTAACTAATTGTTCGATGTCCTTATTTATAATATAAAGTTAAACTGAAGTTAATGGCTAAGTGCAATTTAAACGAAACAAAAAAATCGCCACGTGGCGTTATCTTCTAATAGTCGACCCGAGATACTTCTTGGAAAGGGTGACTTCTCTCGTATTTAGTCCAGCTGATAAACAGTTCTTCACAAGTTTGGGCCCATGGAAATCTGTGTTGTTCCATCGGGGCCGCATATATTCCCCTGATGTCTACCGCATACACCCAGTACTTTACTAGACTAGAGTTCAACTACTGTAACATGGTTCGGGCTCTAATCGGATGTTCTGTGAATCATTGCACTTGCCATGGCCTCACATCGATTATCTTTGAAAACTCTTCGATCCATAGCGAGTCTTGTTCAACATGACACTTGACCAAGTCGCTCAGGTCGATGAAGTTTTCGGGGGTGCCGAATTTTGGGAGCCTGGCATCCTTAATCACTCTATCGATTATGCTTCATTGTTTCTCTCTGGTTCCTCGGCGAGATCACAGAGCAAGATTTGTTCGGTAATTGGGGAATTGTTCCTGCAGTCGGGGTTGAGATAGTTTAGTGATTGATTAATATGATATAAGATACAAAAAAACATAATACACCGATGATTACATGTGGAGCTCGTCAGTCTCGATCATTTAATACTTACATGATCCCAGTTTCCCCTTTGAATGACCTGTGATGTATTTATCTGCATCATCACTCCTCTTAAGTTTAAACGAGTTACGTCAATACATCATAGCGTGGAAAATCAAGTATGGAGAATATAAGCGGAAGTACTATCATAGTAGTCGTGTGACCTTTGGGGTCGAGAAAAGACACCAGAGTCGAGCGTGCATGTGTATGCTCCCAGAAGGTCAGATACCATAGTAAGGAAGTCATTAAATGCCTCCAAAATCTGTATCACCAACTATCTCAACTATCATCCGTCAATAATGGAAGTTGGGGAGTTTAAAGGGATTGAAATGATCATGTTTTACATCCCTTGCAACTCTAATCGGCGGTGTTTTATGCATTCTAGATTTCATCCGTCGATCAGTTGTGACGCGTTAAGTCTTCAAGACATCATGTCGCGAGGCGTGAGTGTTCTTTTGGAATGCTCTAGTTCGCTCCTTTGTTTCGCTATAAATTATAAGAGTTATGTGGGGAATTCTACGCATAAGTCGAGTCTATACCTCTTGTAATGACCGGATTTCAATTAACGTTTAAATTTCTACCAAATTACTGTAATTTCTATAATTTCTATAAGCTTTATAAAGAAGTAAAATTTTCAAAATTTTCAAAATTATCTCAACACTTTACGCATTTCCTCTATAAGCTTTATAAAGAAGTAAAATTTTCAAAATTTTCAAAATTATCTCAACACTCCTTTTACGTCAGTAAAATTTGGCAATAAGTAATAAATCTAAGTAAACAATCCATAAAATTGAATTTAAATACCTCAACTCTGATAAGTATCCGCTTGCTTCCTTTAGCTTTCTCCTTAGACACCACCCCAAAACCAACCCACTAGTAGCTACTTTGAAGCTTCCTTCCTAGGGATATCAATGGATATCCTAGCCCCTCCAGCTCAAACCTCCTCGTACTCTAACCCAGATATTCCACTGTAGCTCATTCCAAGCTCTCCCCAAAAATCCTTTCTCCCCTCTCGTAAAATGAAAATCCCTCCCTCAACTCCTTTCTCCCCATTCCTCCCTCCCTTCAATTCCATTAATTCATCATGCATTAAATTCTTTATCCCTCCATTTAATTACCCTTTATCCATTCATTCATTACTTATCCTAACGTATTGGATGCGTTATCCCTTATGGGATAATGTGTAACCAATTTAAAACATTAAATTTTACTATCCAATCCTTTATTTGTGACACTTTATTAATTAGTTAATTAATTAATAATCAAATCAATCATTAACCATTTCATTTAAGAGTTAATTATACTTAAATTAAGCATAGTCAAGAATAACCAATTAATAACCAATAATAGTTAAGGTTATTTAATAAATAATTAGAGTTTAGGGGCTTAATTTTAGGATGATTTATTAAATTAATCCTCTTAATAATTAAGGGTCGCTACATACACCCACTCCTTCAGAAACTTCATTCCAAGTTAAGGTATCTTATGGTACAAAGAATAATAACATGGTTCACACATTCATAACAAGTAACCTGGCACATTAGTAAGTAAGTCAAGGAAACCATAGATACTAGTGTATATGCACAAGAAATGTATGTAGCTAGTACATACAATTCTCAGACATGTACTAATAATCAAACTCTGCCATCCTTAGTATTTTATGTATGCATCCAATCCAAATAAGACTAGTCTTTTATAAAAGACAACAATCAATTAATCGTGTGAGAATTCAGCAATCACAATTGTTCCGTTCAATAATTTATTTTAAACAATTGTGGTTTAGTTACACAATAAATATTCATATACACATTTTTTCTTCATCAAATCCCCTACCACAAGACGACTCATAGTCTCAAATCATTCTATCCTTCCTCCCTAACCTACTTCCAACCCATTCCTAACCGTCCTCTGCTAGACTATCTTGAGCATCAACTTATATCGAGCTAACTCCAAATAGAACCCCAGAAGTGGAAGTGTCGCCATCTCGACTAAGCTTCCCTAGCAAAGTAACCGACAACTCTCATCACACGCCTTGGGGAGCGAACCAAAGATCGTCCCTCCCAGACTTCGCTCGGAGGATACACGGAAATGCCTCCACCCCTCCTCTAATCGTGATTCTAGGGTCCACCCCTACCATGGTCCACCCTACAATGGAGGATACACGGTGGAAATGCCTCCACCACTCCCAACAGAACTGTATCAACACCCCTAAGAAATGAATATAAGGCACCGGTTGCCGGAGGTTTTGTCATCGCTTATTCGTTTTGGTAGTGTCAGCACTGAAATCATGCACCGGGACCACATATCAAGTGTGCAATGCATCCAAAACCAATAGTACCTCTAAATACAATATTCATACCATAATGTTCATGGCTAGTGGTCATAATATACACTTTCATCATCATATTCCTTTTGGCTATTTCATAGCCCATAACCTCATAGACATAGTCTTAACACAAACTCATACATTTCTATGCATTATCATCATGTAATTGCATATCATCATCATTTCAATTCGGTATACATGTACCAACAAATTAACATCAAATTTTTCCAATTAGAAATAGATCTCATAATAACCCATAATTCACTGCACTCATTCACAAGTTTATCATTTATCAAAAATAGATTGCATCGTATCCAACATCATTCTCGACAAGATTTAAAACATCCATTACCCACATTCTCATAATATTTTGCATTATATACATCATCATCACCAACTTTTAAACATTTGTAAAATTTACATTCACTTAATAGATCGCATTATATGCATCATTATCAATAACACTTAACATTCGTGAAATTTATATATTCACATAATGACGCATTACATGCATCATCATCAATAACATCTTAAACATTCAAATTTACATTCACATAATAGATTGCATTACATGCATCATCATCAATAACACTTAAAACATTCGTGAAATTTACATTCACATAATAGATTGCATTACATGCATCATCATCAATAACACTTTAAACATTCGTAAAATTTACATTCACATAATAGATTGCATTGCTGCATCATCATCAATAACACTTTAAACATTCATAAATTTATATCACACATAATAGATCGTGATTACATGCATCATCATCAATAACACTTTAAACATTCGTAAAAATTTACATTCACATAATAGATCGTGACATGCATCATCATCACAACACTTAATCATTCGCTAGGGGTCTATAAATTTTAAAGTTTGAGTGGCTACTTAATAATTTCATTGTGGCGAAAATAAAGTGTATAGGCCTAGGTAATCCTAGTTGTCTGGCCAAAAGGTGGTGTTACATACACCCCACCTTCAGAAACATGTTCTCGAGGTGGTCAAAATAGTGAGGGATAGTCTCACTGTAGTGTCTCGGCATATTCCAAAGTAGCGCATCCTTCCTCGACTATACTGTCCCTACTGACCTATTTATGCGAAAGGTGATGATCGAGGTGTTGCGCCGCTTTCCATTGAAATCCCTGCCGCTACTATCCTTGGCTTAAATTGGTAACATATGGCGGGTGGGTCTTGAGCTCCTCTCCTAGAAATGTCCTCGGCTCCTTCCTAATAATCCCTAAGCGATGGAAATGTCGGTCTTGCACCCCAGTCAAGTTCATATGTTTTCCACTTAACGCGACTTTCCAATCACTACATCGGTTGAAGACGGCTTCCACACCCTCACCATATCTCTTATCCTAGGGTTCGGAGATCGCTTCATCTATGGATTGAAGCGCTCTGCCTGTCATTGGTGTTTATCCATATATGACACATATTTGGCCAGTTCCATAAGCCTGATCTCTTATTCTTCTACCATTTTGTTTCCGTATCTACAAGGCATGAAATGCCCCAACCTCATTGTTCCTCACAAGACGCTCTGTGATATTTCCTCCCAACCTCTCCCCTAAAAGTTCTAAGACACTGCTTCCTGCAAGGTGCGCTTGTCTTTCCAAAGTTACCCCACCGCCTGTGGAGTTGTCCCTAACTCAAAATGGCGATCTGGCTTTCTCGAAGTTGGACGACAGTCCCTTAGGGAAAGCACCCGTCATGCCTTCCAAATTCCAAGCTGCTTCATCAAGGACTCTCCCAGAACTCTGGAAGTTTGATCTTTTTTCAACTCTCGCATGATGTCTTCAAGTGTAGGTCCTCCCCCTGAATCCATCGAAGCTGATTACCCGCCTGTGCTGGGGTTCCGCTTTGGTCCCTGCTGGTTGTCTTCCCTTTAAAGTCTCGCTGATGGCTTCCAATGAGCGCAGAATGAGGGGCAAGTCGGGCGACAGGTGGGTGGCGCTCAAGGTGCTTATAAGACACTGACCTCCTGGAGTCCCGACCATCCTGTATGTTTTGACTTGCATCAACCAAAGTTGTCGGGTGAGTTCCGTGGATGTTTTAAATTGGTGCTACTCAAACTTTAGAAATAGGGTTAGGCTTAAGTTCTCTTTACTTGTCTGTAGATCTATATTCCATTAGGGATTGGCTAGGTTTAGGCGTACACTCAAGCTTCAAGTCCTCTACAAAAATAACTATTGGTTCCTTTGTCTCATACGCTTAGCTTTATTTTATTCACTCCTAGGCTTACGCTTCCAATGAATATGTCACTTTGTTCCCGCTTTGTCCTACAGCTTAAATAGGATTAAATTAAGGTAACTTGAATAATCACCAACCCACCATCAAGCTGCTGCTCAAAGAAATACATGTACCTTTCTACAAGTATGTTTTCCTTTAAGATCGCTGGAGCACATAATGCCCCTTGTGGGCTCCTCCATTCACGTCTTTAGTGCTTGATAGCTCAAGATGCGATCTGTATGGCTCAAAAGGTGCTTGATAGCTTGGCACATGGTCTAGGGTATGACAATTAAAGTATTAAATGTTAAATTAATCGTAAAAAAAACAACGCATGGCACGCTGGTTGATTTTGTAAATACTTTCACGGCGGAAGGAGGTCCGAGGTTCAATACTCGCGCACTCCATAAAAATTTATACTTAGCCCTAACTAACATTTTATTAAGCTAAATAACTTAACTAAACTTAGTTAATTACACTAACTTATATTTAATTTAATTTAATTAGTTTAATAATTTAATTATTTTTTACTTAATTTAATTTAACTATTTTTAACTTAAATTATTTTAATTAATTTAACTCAATTTAGTTTAAATTTAAATGCAATAATAGTAAAAAGAAAATTGTAAAACCATATTTTAGAATAATTATAATTTAAAAAAAAAATTAGCCCTTAATTTATTTCAATTAAAATAATAATAATATAAAAAAAAAAATAATAATAATAAGAAGGCGTTTGGGCATTGGCATGTGGCATGCGGCATGCGTTGTGTTCGCATGTATGCCTCGTGTATTAAGTATTTATCTCCATCTTTATTTTGTTTTTGATTGCCTACCATCATGGAGTTCGACAACTCTTAGAAGGGTAAAGCCGTTTATGCCATGGAGCTGGCCTTGTCTGTGGAGATTCTGGCAACGATGTAGAATTGTTCAGCGTTGCAGGCTTTAGCGTATTTGCTGAATTACATTGAAGGTAAATGGTCTATGCTCGTTCTTTTTAATTCTGTAAGGTTTCAATTCAATCTACAATTTTCCTGTTAAACGTGATTGTAATAAGGTTTCTTTTAAATTCGTGGATGAACTATATACAACCCAAATATTAATGCCATTGCTAGCTCTTTGAGTTGCATTCGTTTGAAACTTATTTTTGCATCAAACTTTACAATGGTTAGGCATGGCCGCGCATGCCCAGGTGACTAAATGGCCGCGCATGCCAGGTGACTACTCCGTGAGGATAAGTCGAAATAGCTTCGCCCCTCGAAATAGCTTGTATTGTTCTCATTGTTATCCTAGCAGCGTATTTAATCTTTACTTTAAATTCTTTCCATTTATCAAGTCTTCTTTTCTTTGTTTGGTCTATGTCTCTAAAAGCCCCTTCCCGAGCAAGCCTAACTTCTTGAACCCACAACATCATCCACGACAACAATGAATTCCATTTTCCTTTATGTAAGTCTCCCCATAGTGAATTTCAATTATTAGACTCATCATTATTGATAGTCTCATCAAAATTGCAAATGCACGCAAATGACTATGCAAAAACCTAGCACAATTAGAATGGCTTTTATACAACAACTCGCATGGGATCTATTCACACTCCGTAACCCCTAGCCTTAGCCAATCGATTAGCTGTGTACCAAACCGACATTATTAAGGATTCAGGAAGTCGAACACTGTGAACAGCTAATTCACCTTCACACCTTAAACTTTATTTGATTGTTAGCTGGTCTCATCATTGCTATGTCCAAATAATTTTCCTGTGCTAGTATCCATCCCTGTTTCGAGTTCTTTATGTGTACAAGGGAGTTTTTGGAAAATGGCTAAACATACAACTCTCGCACTTATATGCTTGCTCAGTGAAACACTAATTGGTTGGAAAGGATCCAGTCATTCAACTCACCATTTCAATTGACCCTTTCGCAGCATCCTCGCTCAATTGAGATTCCTTTGTAGATCACCTGCCCCCGTTCCATAACCAATTTGAGAGTAAGAATCCCCGCTAGCATGCTTTTATCTCCATCATAAGCAAAATTCTTAACATTGAGCTCAGGAAATTCTTTGACTTTCTCCATGATTTTCCTGCATATACTCTTGTTGGTAACATACCATGGATCTGGACTGTCACATTCACTCCTGCTAATTGTCATGTTGTAATGAAATAAGTTCGGAATATGTGCAAAGGATACTCTAAAATGGTTAGACAGTAGATTTACATGTCTACCAACTTGACCTTCTGCAGGTTGTTTCATTATATCAAAGAAGGTGGCTGTTGGCATTCTTGTGCCATTAAAGGAGAAAGAGGGGTTTAAGGACGTAGCTTCTTTTCTTCATGTGGCCTACTTGAAGAGGGCTCTGCTATAGTACCACTGCCTGGAACCTCCCTAGATTCCATTACAATGCACAAAATCCGAAAATGAAGGCGAGTATCCTTCTCTCCAATGCACAAAGTCCTGTGTTCGATAAACCCCAATATGTGTTCGATAAATCCCAATCTGAACAGCTTGAAGGATCTGATGGGATATCAGATGATATAAATGACCGAGGAAAAGGGATTAGTTATTCATTAACGGTCGAATTTTGTCTCTGCCTTCCCCTATTCTTGTTTGGGCGAATCAATATCAACCTCATCATTTGATTGAGCCATCCTTTCGAACACTACGTCAACCCTACAGAGATATGATCCTTAGAAACCCTTCTATTTTGAACCCGGAAACCACTATCCTCACCCCTTCTCTTAAGCTACTTTTGATGTATACCTGAGCATAGCGAAAGGACGGGGAAGGAACATAACCTGAGCATAGCGAAACAATGGAGTCGACAGACATGGGAGTGGTGGACAGAATGAGATGGTCAAAGGAGATTGAGCGTTCAAACTCATTTTTGTGTGTTTTATGGCTACTTTAAACCCCGAGGAAGGGGATGCTAAATCCCAAAGGAGCTGATGGGAAAGGTGCTGCTAAAGGAATTGTTGAATGTTTAAAATAGAACAGTATCAAGAGGAGAAAACTGTTAAAACAACCGTAGTTGCTTATTGTACTTCAGTAATTTGTTTTTCATTTCTTTATTTTATTTTTATTTTTATTGTCTCAATTGTTTTACTTCGGTGAATTTTGCATTTACATTTTCCATTCTTGTTTCATTTATATATATTTCTTATATTATCATTTAATAATGCGTTTGGTTTGGTTTGCAGGTTAGGCGGGAGG
>SNQJ01S0090349.1:7219-32940 GCA_010110895.2 Picea sitchensis | reverse complement strand
TGTTATGTCATATAATGCTTCAGATAACACCCATTGACAGGGGCGTTGAGGATTTCACCGTCTATATTTTCTAGTAGGAAGGAATTTTTTCTCTCTAGAGCCGAGACTCTGGATGGCCCATACCAGAGGTGGTGAAATTTACCATGTTTTGCTACTTCTTCCTTTCTTGCATCCCACCTTAACACTAAATCACCTGGGAGGAAATCTCTTTCCTTTACTTTGTGGTCGAATAATGCCTTAATGACATCTTGTTATTTCTGCAACTTTTCATCTACTTCGACCATATGTTGTTGAAATTCAATCAGCTGATTTATCCTCCCGGTGACATGATTGGGTTCTTCATTCTGATCTTGCCATAACTTCATCACTGGGAGCGCTAGGTTTATAGGTAGCATAACATCGGTCCCATATACCATCTGAAAAGACAAAATGTCGATTGATCTTTTTTTGCTTATGCGATTCGCCCACAATGCGTATTTTAAGTGCACGTGCCAAGACCTTTTGTTTTCATCCAATACTTTCTTGATTATATTTACCAGGCTCTTGTTAGATGACTCGGCCAATCTATTTCCCTGGGGGTAATATGATGTGGAATGGCCAAGAACGATGTTATATTTCTAACAGAAGCTAATCATAGCCATGAATTTAAAGGCTTGGGCATTGTCAGTAACTATCTTTCAGGGGCAACCAAATCTAGACAAAATATTGTCTTCTAAGAAATCGATTACCACCGAGTTTGTTGCCCTTTTGGTTGGAATGGCTTCCACCCATTTAGTAAAATAATCTATTGCAGTTAAGATCCATTTGCGTTGAGCACTGGAATGGGGATCAATATTGCCTATAAATTCTAGACCCCATTGATGAAATGGGGCTTTAGCTTTGACTGGGACTAAAGGCAGTGCCGAGAGATTTTGTTTACCTGCAAATAGTTGACAAGGGTTGCAGGCTCGGACTTTGGCATTGACGTCCAAAAAATGTTTTGGCCAGTAGTACCCATCCCTCAAAATATTGTAAGTTGTAGCTCTCCAAGCATGATGCACCCAACAGATTTCCTCATGAAATTCGTCTATAACCCACTGAGTTTTTGATTCGACTAAACAGACTAACAGGAAACCGAGTGGATCTTTCCAATATAGTTGACTTTTTGCAATACAATATTTAACTGCATGGAGTTTTAAAGTTATGGATTTTGATGGTGATAGCTCATTTGGGCATTTTAGAGTTAGCAGGTATGATACTATGTCTCTGTACCAGCCTGACGATATGAACTTCTCTTCAATCTTGTTTGGACTTGTTTGCTCATTCAACTCGTTTAGGTTCATGTATTCGTCGCCTTGCTGCAGGAAATTGATATCTGGGGCTCTGAAATTTGACTCAGCTAAGAGTTTGGTCAGGCCTTGCCCTTTTATCAATTTGGTCGGTTTGACTTCCAGATCAAATTCTTGGATTTTGGCGAGCCATCGCCCTCTTTTCCCATCGTTGTCTGGCTGTACCAAAATATCTTTCACAGAACTGGTAGGTATGTATGCAATTATCTTTGAGTGTAGTACATACATCCTAAATGCCTTTAATGATTTTACCATGGAGTACGCTTGTTTTTCTATTATATCATACTTCAGTTCTGTGTCTCTAAGGCTCTTGCTGAAAAAGGTGATTGGTTGTTCGAAACCTTCTTCAATATTTTGTAGGAGCACCGTGGCAATCATGTGCTCGGAGGTAAATGAGAAAATAAGAAAATCTTTTAGATAGTCGGGGCCCACTAATATAGGTGCCTCGCTTATGACCTTCTTAATATGTGTGAACGATGATTTGGCCTCAGTCATCCATTTTACTTCGCTTTCCTTTTTCAACATACCTGTGATCATTTTTACAATCTCAGCGAAATTCGGGATAAATCTTCGTAAAAAAATTATTCTTCCTAAGAAAGATTGAATCTCTTTTACATTTCTGGGAATATTTATAGTATCTATCGCTTCAATCCTCTTAGAATGAATCCTGATTCCATCCCTAGATATGATATGGCCCAAAATCTTACCTTCCCACATGGAGAAATCAAATTTCTTTGGATTTAAAGATAGACCAAACCTGCGACATTTTTTCGAAAGTCTGTTTAAGATGTATCAAGTGTTCTTCGTCGGTTTTATAGAAAACTGTCAAATTGTTAAAATAAATGACCACGAACTTATCCATTTCACCAATGAAAGAGATGTCCATAGCATGCTGGAACGTGGCCCCTGCATTCATCAAACCAAACAACATTTTATCATACATGAACGTACCCCATGCTGTGGTGAAAGCGGTTTTTTCTCTATCTTGTACATTCATGGCGATTTGATTATAACCAGAGAATCCATCAATCATAGACATTCGGTTGGCTCCAACTACCTTTTCTAACACATGGTCCATTTTGGGCAGCGGATAGTTTTCCTTGAGAGACGACTTATTTAGATTCCTGAAATCCACACACAGTCTGATTTCCCCACTCTTTTTCCTGACCGGGACTAGGTTTGCTACCCAGTCTAAATATCTCAAAGGTACTGTTATTTTCGCGTCTAGAAGTTTCTTAACTTCTTTTTCGATCACATGTAACAAAATGGGGTTAATCTGTCTAATCTTTTGCCTAAATGGTTTGACCCCAGGCTTTAACAGTATCTTGTGATCAATTACAGAAGTGTCGTATGTTCTTAACTCATCATAAGACTAGGTGAAAACATCCTTATACTGTCTGAGTAGGTCCTTATATTTACTTTTTACTTCGAGAGGGAGGAACTTGGATATTTTTACCATCCTAGATTCTTCTTTGGTTCCTATATCACAGTCCTCCACTTCTTCTAGTTGGGGTTGTAAGGTGGATTTTACAAGTACATCGTTTTGATCAAAAAGTCTTTCTAAAGGAATCAATCCTTTTGGAATCTGGTTGTTTTTAAGGACCAACATGCGATGATCTGATATTTTGTCTCGGAAATCTTTTAGGATCCTCCCCTTCTTGCATGATCCATATCGGGTCATGTTGATTTTCTTGGTCTGCATGAGTTTTGGAAAATTCACCTATTGCTTCGAGAAACTTCTTAATTTGTTCGTCATCCTGAAAAACCTACCAGTGCTGGATATTGTCTGGCATAGATGGTATGTGTCTGATCTCTATGTGATACTTCAATTTGAAAGTCATGGGAGGAGAGAAGGTTGAAGTTGCTTTAGCTAATGCATCAGCATGTAAGTTCTCTGCCCGTGGGATGAAGTGGATGTTTACGGATGAGAAAAATATTTCTATCAGATCCCAGGCACAATTCCTGTATGATCTTAATCTGGGATGCTTGGCTTGGTACTGTCGATTTATTTGTTTGACTATTAACTCTGCATCTCCATATACCTCTAAGTTATTTATCTTTAGCTTCTTGGCAGCCTCTAATCCTAAGACCAATGCTTCATATTCACATACGTTGTTAGTATAATCTATATCCCACTACAGTCTGTAAGAAAAAGGAACAATGAACTTTCCTTCAGGAGCCACTAAAAGCACTCCTGCACCAGCCCCTTCACAAGATGAGGCATCGTCAAAATACATTTTCCAGACACCGGTGCTGCACAGATCCTCTGTCATGTAATCTGACTCTTCCTCTTCTATATCGTTTTCCTCCAGACAACCATCTAAACCATCATCAAATGATAATATACAATTTCCTAAATCTTGATCCACAATGTAAATAGGGAAATTGTTCGGATTTTGAGGGTCGCTTACTATATATGCTAACCTTGTCTCTCTGTACAGCCGAGTGAATTTCCCACCAAACACAGGAATTGTGGAAAATGTCATATCCAATTGAAGAGAACCCCCCAGCTTGGCTACCCATGACCTAGACAACAGTAAGCGATACTTAGGGGGAATATCAGCAATAACCACATCCATCAAGATACTCTTAACCGGGACATGTGCCAAGGTAACTACCAAATATTTTATCATCCCCATACACTTAACCCTTCTTGATTCAAAAGAGTAAAGATCTCCATAAGTTCTAGTGATCTGGAGACCCAATTTGTCCATAATAATCTTAGGCATAACATTATGGGAGGCTTCGGAGTCTAACATGCAATTATGTAGCAATTGATCATATACATTTAAAGTGATATAAAAAGGAGAAATAATATATTTGTCCCCTTTAAAATGTGGACCAAAAGTGATGTTAGGTTTTTCATCTTCCAGGTTTAAAACGTTAGACTAGATTTCTATCTCTAAGACACCCATCTCTTTAGTAATCTGCTTCCAATAAATGGGGTTTTTTGCTAATTCTACCAGAGGGATTGGTATCTTAATTTTATTTATCTCATTTTCAAAACTGAAAGCTCCACTCACCTTGTCTGTTTCTTTAGTTAAGATTTTTGAATCCTTCCTTTCCGACTTATTCATCTAGACCTCTTTATTACTCATGGTCTTGGTTGAAGGCGTAATTTTATTATCCGTTTCGGTTCCTTGTGCTTGGGTCTCAACTTTTCCCACTTCGGACTCTTGAGTGCTTACTACTTTCATTTTACTATTGAGTAATGAGGTCTCTTCCAAAGTAGGCTCATAAGTTTGACCTGTTTGGAGAATTTGCTTGGGTTGAGTAGTTGAGGTGGGCTTACTCTTAGATCTTAAGTTGTACTTAGGTTGGATCTCAGCCATTATCATTTTAGTTACTTGTTGAGAGCCACAAAGGTCAGTATGATCACTTTCTTCACCCTTAACCGACGGTTGTTGAGTGTTTAGAGATTTTTCATAGTCTTCTCTAGTCAAATACAGTTGCGTGTAGTCATCACTGAAGTTCGTGGCATCATTATCCGAATCTCCGAAATCTTGGAGATCACTCATTCCTATAAAATTTTCTCTCTTTAGAGGATCTTGAATTTTTTTATCTTCGTTTTTTATTTGTCTTTGCTGGTTCGGGGGGTTGGGGTTCCTCTTGAAATCCTTTTTGGGGAAAGAATTAGCTTTGGCCTGTTTGAGCTCTATTCTGGATATTTTATTAGACAGTTCTTTAATTACTCTGGCCATATCATCTACCCTATCATATGTGGATCTATTAAACCCCGATGGACTTGCTTGTTCTCTAAAGAATTTGGTTTCCCGGTTTCCCGTTTCTACTTTATCTTTAAGCTTACCAGAAGCCATCATATTAGACTCAATTTCTACAACATCGTCCTGCATTCGGTTTAGGGTGGCTCCCCTTCTTTCTCTCAAAAGGAGTGCAAAATCCAGTTCAAAAGCCCCTGCGAAAGTTACCTTGGCTGCGGGTTGGGACGGTTTAACCTCAGCTGGGATTTTGTTATAAAGTTTGTTGAATCTTTGAATAAATTCCATGACTACTTCTGAATTCTTTTTTCTTAAAGACCCAAATTCGGTTAAATAATATAAGTGGTCTTTTCTTTCACCCCACTGTCTGAGGAAGGCATCTTCTAAGGCGTCATAAGACAATATAGATGCTGCAGGTAGACTCTAAAACCAAGTTTGGACCTGGCCTTCGAAGTTTTGAACAAGAAGCCTCGAATATACGTATTCATGTTCGATACCTAGGATATCTATGAATTGATCAAAGAAATTAATGTGTTCGGCCGCGGTCAGATCCCCTTCCTCAGTGAATTTTGGTAATTTTTTTATGTAATTTTCAGGAAGCTCATGTAGAGGTATGTAATTTTTTATGTATCTTGCTACAACTTTTGCAAACACTCTGGGAGGGGGGCCAAGCCCTTGGCCTCTAGCTCCTCCTACAGGAGCTCCTCCCCCTCCCCCTCTGATAAACCCTCCACCTCCTCCTATAAACCCTCCACCTCCTCCTCTGGCGACAACCATCGTTATTAGTGGAAATTTGTAAAAGGGGTTTCGGAAAACTAAAAGTAGATCTTTATTTTCTTCATAAAGAGGAAAATTAGATGATGAAATATAAGGAATGCGAGGACTTGGTTCCTCAGATTTGCAAGAGACGAAATCAGGAGAACCGACGGGTGTGGAAACCGATTGTGTAACACTCTCTTCAGAATTAGGTGAGGTCGGGAAATTTAATTGAAGGAAAGATGGTATATCAACTGTCGATGAACTTTCAAGAGGGCCCTTTCCTTTGTGTACTAAGGGGATTGTCGGATGAATCTCACTCCTAAATTCAGAGCAATTTGGCGTTAAAACTTTAGTATCAAAGAGAGGACTGCGTGAAGTTGAGGGTTCAGAAGAACTCTTAGTCTTCAGTTGTGGGGTTTTAAGTTTGTAAACTGCAGCGGTTGGATTAAGAGAGCCTCTCGCCTTTATAATATTCTCGGGATCGGTAACGGGTGTAATCTACTTACCATCCGGGTTTTGTCTGGTATTCCTTTGATCGGATGCCAGTTTATTATTTGTGGAGTCGCCAAGTGAAAAATTAGAAATCCTTAAAAAAGGTGTGTACTCTTTGTTCACTATCAAAGGTTAGCACTTTCAATGAAAAACAAATGTCGTTTTCCCAGGGAAAAAGATTTCGTAACTTCATTCCCCGGCAATGACGCCAAAAAGATGTTGTTCTAGAGTCTGTACTTAAGGCTTAGAAGTACAGTGTCTAGGTATCCGAAAGTGGGTAAAGGGTAGAGAAGAGAGAAACGTCAACCTTCGGTGAGGGAAACTAAGGAAGATTTCTGTGTTGGCATTGTCTAGCTTCCAACTATTCCTGGATGTTAATATCCTGTTCAATTGTGCCCATGAACGTTGAAGTTCAACCTGGGTAGTGGCTATTTTAAGAATGGTATCGAAAAGGTTTAAGGAAATGTGTGTTTGATTTGATAATCTAGGTTCAACGTTGGGCTATGTTGGTATAGGGACAGTCATGGAGGAACAGTAAAATAAGGAAACCTCAAAGGGAGAATTTAAGTGATGTCTCAATTATGTCGTATAAAAGAGAGTTTACGGTTTCAGGAATAAAATAGGGGTGCAAATCAAAGGCTCTTTCCCGTAACTGAGTTATAACTTAATAAAATGTATGAGGTGGGAGAAAAACATTTAGCTGTCTATCGAGTAAGGCTCCTATCAAGGGATAATCTCACGTATAAACAGAAAAGGAAAAATGTAAGGAAATAACTCGATGAAGCATAAAATATATATAGAATTCTAAAAGTGTTGATTGGTCTTATACCTGTTGATAGCTGGTACAGAGGAAAAACAATAAACAATATAGAAAAACAAAATTTATTTGCTATAGTAGAGGTTGTACTAAATTATAGCGAAGCATTCATCAGATACGAATATGAAATGAAACGAAATATGAGATACAAGAAAACAAACTCATAACACAGTTGTGAAGGAATTGAGAATCTTCAGATTTTCTTTATATTAACTCTCAAAATGTAAAAACTCTGTTACAATCGACACAAAAAGGTCCAACCCTGGTTCTTTCTTTCTATGGTATATTTATACATCTTTAGAATAAGATGGAATCTCAATCGTTACAAAATTTTTCAGTTATCATTGGGAGGAGAGCAATCGCTCCATTTCTTCTTCTCTATCTTCACTTAGTGCCAGAAGTTTATCCTTGCACGTGCTCGGTACATGTGACACATCTTTCAACCAGCCGAGATATCAGCCTTGACGGTTCTGCTTGACAATTGGCTTCAAAAGAGTAACAATCATGGGCTAATTGTGGCAGCCTGTCTTCCATCTATCTATATATGATGTCGATAGAGCATAATTGCACGCTTGGTTTAATCATACATTTGTCTATTTGGACTATGTCCGCCATAGTCACTTGTGAGATCTCGACGGAATCTCTTTTCTCTTTTTCATTTAAATCAAGCGAGATTTTTTCCATATTCATTTGAATCAATGCCTCGGCACTACCTCTACTATCAATTCCTAGTAGATTACTGTCTATATAACTAAAGGCCTCTTCTAAGGAATTTGTTACCCTTTTGGATTGCAGCTTGCCTTCCGAGATGTTGTGCTCCTATTCTTTCAATATAATGTTTCATTTGGTCTGCTCCAAAGTGGTGAACCTGGGAGTACTTCCCGAATCCTTGTTGTTTGTGGCTATCACATCCTCTTGGAAGGCGACCCATGCTGCTCCAGCTTCCCTTTCTCTAGCAGATAAGTTCTCCAAAACTTGATTGACTAGCAAACAGTTGTCTTGGATCACTTCTACCTTGGCGAGTAAATTTCGTTGGGCCACAGAGACTCTGCTCCAAATCTCCATCGCCTGGGATTGGAACATCCCGATATTTATCACTTTGCTTTTGTAAATCTCCACCTTAGCCTATAGCTATTCGATCAAATCCTTTTGTTGGCTCGCTTGCATCTGACCATCCCAGACCACCAGTTGTGCTTGCTTGAGCTTAGTCTTGAGTATCTCGATCTCATTTTTATTGGTCGACCTGGCCTACTCTATTCCCACGCTCGCCTAGTCCTTGGCAGCCTCCTCTGTAGTGGCTAGTCTGGACTCTATGGTTTTGATGAGGTGGTTTTTTCGTTTCAGCTGGTTTTTTAAAATCCCAACTGAAAATTGATTAGCTGAGGCATATGCTCCTAATGTCCCTGCTATTTCAGTCATGAATTGTTCATTCCTCTTTTCTTTCCCATCAGTTATAACTTTTTATTTCTTGGTTGTTGATTCCCCTTCCTAATAGAATTCCTTCTTTACCACTGCCCTTCTCTTCTTATCGAAGAAGAACTCATTCAGAGGGAGATCTTCCACCCTTATAGGCCTCAACTCTTCATTGAAGATCCACCCTGCGTGAATATTTCCCTGAGTTGACTGCAAGGGAGTAACTGATGTGATAGGCTCTTCAATTTGCTTCATTGATTGTCCTAGGGTAGTAACTAGACTTTGCTTCTTAGGTGGGTTGGGATTCTTTATCTCTGCTTTCAGACTCTTAGTTTGCTCTCCTTCATCCTGGTGTTTTTCTTGACCAGGAGTCGCATCCTTGGAGCCTTCGGTACCTTTTTGTTTTGCCTCCACTGTACTCGGATTCTCACACCGCAACACTACGGGAAGACAACTGCGTCGATGTTCTTTGAATTTCAAAACATCGGCTCTCTCCTCAGGTGCCAAGGTTTGTATCCAAGCTAGAATCTCGGCATAGGATCTTGCGCCTCAGAAAATTTCATCCGAGGGCAAATTCTTGTGCTCAAATCTCTTAAGTCGGCAACTGGCCAAACGATTACTCACGACCCTTTACGGATCGTGCTTCTCGAACTCAATAAGGACCAAATTTAGGTCTTCCAGGGTTGCTGCCTCAGCTTTAGCATGCCCAAAATCTAATAAAGAATATGAATTTAAATGAACAGGAAAAGGTGGCCATACCTTCTTCGAGTACCCCTTCAGCTCCTTGTTGATGCCCCCGATTATTGTTTGTCTAGCAACCTCATGACAAGCCATCTTGTCGGGAATAAATAATGGCAATTCATTTGGGGGAACAGAAGCCCCAAAAAATTTGAGGTATGAGAATTCAGCTTCTACATACCAGTCAGTTATGATGCTCAAATTCGTCACTATACTGTCCAAGATCCTGGGTGGTGGGTGACTGAAAATAGTGACATGTAGAGGCATCATCACCCAGTTGAAGATTTCATATACAAAATCTGCCTCTTTGTTTTCACATAATTTCTAATGATAGACGTGGATGGGCTCGTCCTCTGCTGGAGTCCAACTCCAGATAATTAAGGGAAATGGCGTTAAAAAACACACGACGTCCATAATGTATGCAGACATGAAAAATGAAGAAGTCTTTTTGCTCTCTTTCTGCACCCGATACTTTGTGACCCGACTGGTCAAGCTATCGGATAGCATTTTCTCCCAGTCGAAGTTACAACCTTTAGTGACCCTAAATATTAGAGGCACCCATGGAAGAAAGAAATGTGAGGTGTCCTCTCTCTCATATAATCTGCATGTCATCATAGCTACATACTTGTACTGTGGTTCTAAGGAGGATATTGAATATATACCATGATTGTTTTCCCTGAACTTCGCAGAGTGAGAAACCCAATCTCTTATTAATCTAGACATGGTTTTGTCATACTTCACACATTCCTTCTATTTGAACTCGTCCAAGAATTCGGCACCATATGTATAGTCGGACGTTGTGGGCAACTTATACATGGCTTGCAGATGTTCAGGCCTGAAAGTCCCAATGGTGACCTTCTGCTCATTCATGATGGTTCTGGTTGGTATGTCCACATGGTTTAATGCCCATCGGACCATGTCATAATATGGGAGCAATCGTGGCTTGGCCGCTACTTTATGAATTCCTAATTGAATGACGATCTTATACTTGGTGGTTATGTTGTCTTTTTCATTGTCACTGGAATCATCAGAATAATCCACCAATTCGACCTGCAGAACATCAGAAAACAAACGACCAGTTTGGGATAGAGTCGACACTTCGAGGTGAAGTATCAGCGACATTGTCTGAACCTTGTCCCGATACCTCAACACTGGCTTTGGATGCTTTTCGCGGGGCCATGACGAGAGATCTTGCTTTGGCTCTTCTGCAATAAAAGTACGTATACATACAGAAGTTAGCTCGCTGAGAAAATGTGCTCTGCGTAATGTAGAAATGAATTTTTTATAACGAATAACATCTCTTATATATATTCGAAAACTCGGTACCGTTTAGAACAGGTCTGTCATATCATGTTTAGAAATAAATTTAGCCATAAAAATCCGATCTTTATTCGTCGATTTGCCCTATTTCCTAATTAATGCCATAAATTTTGGCAGTTTGAAATGTCAGTTGGCGTATGGAAGGAATAAGTCTACCTCGTAAATCATGCAAGCATCAAAACATGGGATATATTGATTTAGCTTAATTAATCCGGTTTTACCAACGTTAATTAATCTTTCGCTACTCGTTGTAGCGGGAATTTTGATTTAACCTTTTGAACCTCTAACCCCCGAAATTGCGATGATTGATTTTGATTAATAAAAACGTAATTATGATTAGGAGCTTAATTAATTATGTAATTATTTATATTTGTCGTATCACGACTCAGAGCTTCGAAGTTAAGTTTCTGGGAAGTTTTCATGCCGAGTTGCAAAACCGCGAGATCGCAATAATACGACTTAATTAAAAGGGAAGATAAACTCGGATTAAGTGATTAATTAATTATGTTCATATCCTTATCGTGATTTCGCGAGTCGGGTCTTAGACAGTGTAAATTTTAAAAAAGAAAACGTCGAGTGGCGAATTGTCGACAGAACGTTACCATAGTTTAGCTTTTACTTTTAACCTTGACACGAGTTACTAAAATAAGGACTTCATGTTCTCAGCTATCGGGGCTACGATAACAAACTTTTGGATTTGGTGAATGCTAAGGTGCAAATAACCGATGACGTTTAATCATGGTTTAGGAAAACTTTACTCTCATTACTGCCCTGGGTGAAAATTTAAAACGATTTCACCATTTCGTTGCTCGGGACGTGTGAACTACGTGATTTATAACATCCAACCTATGAGATCCCGAGGTAGAACAAAAAGGGGAATTTTTTTTACAAAAGGTAGGACTCGCCTTGAGAGTACAATAATCATCGCTACTTACGTGATAAAGCTTCAGAGATTTTGAAACCACAGACAGAAAATACGAAAACCATCTTTCGATTTCGAGCCTTAAGAATGAAATTTGTGACGGGATAGAAAAAACAAAGGCAGCTCCAACACCTACCATGCCTCATTTTTATCCTTGCAAATGATCATTTGAAAACCCTGACCTAGTTCCTAGATCTATGACCTTGGTACAACAAAACCTATAAACTTAAAACTTCACTGAGCTGAAAACCTAGCCTAATGTCTTTTTCCTTCTCTAGTCACCTTATCGACTATGATCATAGAGAGAGCAATCTCTAGTTTGGTAGGGATAGCTACCAAATAAAAATTTTGGTATGTGGTTACCTCTTCAGTCTCCTTCTTAGCCTTAGGAGAACTGTGGGAGTGATAACATTTTGGCGCCATTTCCAGGGAACAAATGTGAAAAATTTCCCTATGAAGAATGAAAAATGATCCATATATGATTGTTGATGGTGAGAAATAGTTAGACATCAAATAGGTTGTGCATCTTTCACCTAGCAACTCTAGTTTTGAAGAATTCAAAGGTTTTAAATCTTCATTGTGACTCCACTTTTCAAGAACCGATAGTTTGAAGAACTTCTTGGTGACTTCATTGTTTTCAATATGGATTCAACTAATCGAAGGTATGCTCCTATGAACTGAGTTCATATTCCAGGTTTTCTGAATCAAATACCTTGCATATATTGGCAAACAGATCTGCCTAGGTTCAGAGATAAAAAAGATGACAATGCTTCTATACATTTGATAAGATTTCATATACATATGCATAGGCTAGGTTTAAATCTTCCTAAGGATTGTTTGATGAATATGTTCATTGAAACCTTAGAGGATGATGTCAGGTCATGGTATGAGGAATTGCCTGCTGCCAATCTATTTTCACTTAAATAATTTCATGTAGCATTTTGTGTCAATTATAAGCAGCATTATCTTTCCTTATTACTGATAGAAAAATTCTATGGAAAGTTTGAGCAACTTTTTCAATTCATAGGGATTGATATTGATGATGAGGAACTTGTCACTCATGATATTGAAGAGGTTTTATGTAAGTTTTCTCTGCATCAAGATGAAAGATAAGAAATCAATAATGTGAATTCTCATCCAGTAGATGTTTATCCTTTGACTATAAATGCAATTGAACAAGATTTTAATAGTCATATTTCATCTTCTGAGTTCAATAATAATGAAAAAATGCTTTGCTCTCTTGATACTGATGACATGTTAGCAGAATCGACATCTACAATTCAGCGGCACACAAATCATCGAGCCAATGTTAACTTCTATCAAACTTTGTTTTCTCCTCTGTCTAAAGATAAAATTGATCAGCTCCTAAAAAATCATGTTATGGCCCAAGCTAATGCAGATTTGCAGCCCTTACAGTGTTCACACAGTCAAGAATGTGTGAGTGAAATTTCTTTTGTTATTGAAAATGTAAATCTTGGTTTAAATGATGACAATCATAAAACTAATGAAATTGTATAGGAAGATGTTGTGATTAATCCAATTTGTGATGATGATTTCCTGCAAGGAGATCAACAAACAAGGATTGTTTTCATTCATGAAGAGGATAGGGTTGTCATGTTTAATAATCTTGAAGAATTTTTTATGTTCAAGGATAATTTAGACAATGAATGGGAGGAGTATGAGTCTAAGATAGACATTATGCTAGTGATAGAATCAAAGATACTCATACCTGAGGAATTTACATCCAACACTCAGATAGAAGAAATTAATACTTCCCTATGCCTTCCTATGGATCAACAAACGAGTGTTCTTTCATATCAAAATGAAGGTTGTGTTTGTGTTTTTAATGGATCTCAAGACAAGGTAACATTTCAAATTATTGAAGATCCTTTTACAGATTTTCTATAGTTAGCAGAGAGCATGTATTTTCTTGTATTTATAGACTAGAAACACATCTTCAGTGGACACTCATAGTTTCCTATCTTTTCTTTTTTCTGCCTGCTCAAGGAAAGTGTGAGCATGATTCAATTAACTTAGTAAGTAGCCATTTGTTGGATCGGTTACACTAGAGGGATCATTTCACATAATTGTATATATGTCTTCAGTAGGAGGGAACCTATCATCAGGATTTGAAGCCTAAGGTGAAGGCCCTAAGATATCGATGGTATGCTGCCATAAGTAAGTTCAGTCAGTAGTCAAGTTGTTCAGTCATGTCATTTTTTGTTTCAGTTAGTTACTTCATTTTTGAGTGTCTAGTGTTTTATTTTTGACTCCCTGCAAATGATCATTTGAAAACCCTGACCTAATTTCTAGATCTATGACCTTGGTCCAACAAACCTATAAAATCAAAACCTCATTGAACTGAAAAACTAGCCTAATGTCTTTTTCCTTCTCCAAACACCTTATTGACTGTGATCATAGAGATATCCCTCTCTGGTTTGGCAGGGATAGCTACCAAGTCAAAAGTTTGGTCTGTGGTTACCTCTTCAGTCTCCTTCTCAACCTTAGGATAATTGCGGGAGTGATAACATTTTTGCGTCGATGCTGGGGACCGAATGTGAAAAAATTCCCCGGAAGAATGAAAAATGATCCAGATCTAATTGTTGATGGTGAGAAACAGTCAAACATCAAATAGGTTGTGAATATTTCACCTGACGACTCCAATGTCGAAGAATTCAAAGGTTCAAAATCTTCATGGCCACTCCACTTTTCAAGAACCGGTAGTTTGAAGAACTTCTTGGTGACTTCACTATTTTCAAGATGGATTCAACTACTTGAAGGTATGCTCCTATGAATCAATCTCATATTCCAGGTTTTCTAAATCGAGTACCTTGCATATATTGGCAAATAGATCTACCTAGGTTCAGAGATGAAAAATATGACAATGTTGCTATACATTTGATAGGATTTCATATACATATACATAGGTTAGGTTTATAGCTTCCTGAGGATTGTTTGATGAATATGTTCATGGAAACCTTAGAGGATGATGCTAGGTCATGGTACGAGTTATCATCGGGATTTGAAGCTTGAGGTGAAGGCCCTAAGATATCAATGGCATGTTTCCATAAGTAAGTTCAGTCAGTAGTCAAGTTGTTCAATCAGGTCAGTTTTTGTTTTAGTTAGTTATTTCAGTTTTGAGTGTCTATTGTTTTATTTTTGACTCCCTACAAATGATCATTTGAAAACCCTGACCTAGTTCCTAGATCTATGACCTTGGTCCAACAAACCTATAAACTCAAAACCTCACTGAAATGAAAACCTATCCTAATGTATTTTTCCTTCTCCAGTCACCTTATTGATTGTGATCATAGATAGAGCCCTCTCTGGTTTGGTAGGGATAGATACCAAATCAAAATTTTTGTCTGTGGTTACCTCTTCAGTCTCCTTCTCAACCTTAGGATAATTGCGGGAGTGATAACATTTTGGTGCCGTTGCTAGGGAACGAAAATAGACTGGCAGCAGGAAATTCCTCGTACCATGACCTGGCAGCATTATCTTTCCTTCTTACTGATAGAAAAATTATGTGGAAAGTTTGAGCAACTTTTTCAGTTCATAGGGATTGATATTGATGATGAGGAACTTGTCACTCATGATATTGAAGAGGTTTTATCTGAGTTTTCTCTGCATTAAGATGAAAGGGCAGAAATCAATAATGTGAATTCTCAACCAGTAGATGTTTATCATTTGACTATAAATGAAATTGAACAGGATTTTAATAGTCATATTTCGTCTTCTGAGTTTAATAATAATGAAAAATTGGTTTTCTCTCTTGATATTGATGACATGTTAGCATAATTGACATCTACAATTCAGCGGCACACAAATCACTGAGCCAATGTTAACTTCATTTTTCTCCTATGTTTGAATATGAAATAGATTAGCTCCTAAAATTCATGTTACATCCCAAGCTAATGCATATTTGCATCCCTTACAGTGTTCACACAGTCAAGAATGTGTGAGTGAAATTTCTTTTGTTATTGAAAATGTAAATCTTGGTTTAAATGATGACAATCATAAAAATGATGAAACTGTACATGAAGATGTTGTGAGTAAGCCAATTTGTGATGATGATTTCCTGCAAGGAGATCAACAAACAAGGGTTGTTTTCTTTCATGAAGAGGATAGGGTTGTCATGTTTAATAATCTTGAAGAATGTTTTATGTTCAAGGATAATTTAGACAATGAATGGGAGGAGTATGAGTCTGAGATAGAAAGTATGCTAGTGATATAATCAAAGTTACTCATACCCGAGGAATTTACATCCAACACTCAAATAGCAAAAATTCATACTTCCCCATGCCTTCCTATGGATCAACAAACAAGTGTTCTTTAATATCAAAATGAAGGGTGTGTTTGTGTTTTTAATGGATCTCAAGACAAGGTAACATTTCAAATTATTGAAGATCCTTTTACTCATTTTCTACAATTAGGAGGGAGTATGTATTTTCTTGTATTTATGGACCAGAAACGCATCTTCAGTGGACACTCGAAGTTTCCTATCTTTTTTTTTTTGCCTTCTCAAAGAAAGTGTGAGCATGATTCAAGTAACTTAGTAAGTAGCCATTTGCTGGATTGGTTACACTGGAGGGATCATTTCACATGATTGTATATGTGTCTTCAGTAGGAGGGAAGTTATCATTAGGATTTGAAGCCCGAGGTGAAGGCCCTAAGATATCGATGTTATGTTGCCATAAGTAAGTTCAATCAGTAGTCAAGTTGTTCAGTCAGGTCAGTTTTTGTTTCAGTTAGTTATTTCAATTTTGAGTGTCTAGTGTTTATTTTTTACTCCATGGACCAATGAACAAAGAGACCTGGTCTATGGTGTTCTTGATACCTCCTAAAGGAGATTCCATCCCAAGATGGAGCCAATGTTAGTGTCTTTTAGTCCTGTCAATCACCAATGATCAAATGTGTTCTTACCAAGTTTTTGATAGCGTCCTACTACAAATTTTTGTGGTTTCAAATAGGTTTTCAATAAAACTTTGGTCACTAATTAGTTGCCTAGGTTTATTACTACTCCTTTCAACCTTCATGGTCAATGGACATCAACATGGTTAGGTAATTCCTTTTTTAAAACGTGTCATGGTCATCATGGTCATCATTCAACTCATTCTTCCATGTTGTGTCATCATTAGTTCATAGGGTCAAAATCATGAAAAATTTTGGCTTTTGATGGCCATCACACAAACACACCCTTCATTTTGATCTGAAAGAACACTTGTTTGTTGATCCATAGGAAGGCATAGGGAACTATGAATTTCTGCTATCTGAGTTTTGGATGTAAATTCCTCAGGTATGAGTAACTTTGATTCTATCACTAGCATACTATCTATCTCAGACGGATACTCCTCCCATTCATTGTCTAAATTATCCTTGAACAGAAAACATTCTTCAAGATTATTAAACATTATGGCCCTATCCTCTTCATGAAAGAAAACAACCTTTGTTTGTTGATCTCCTTGCAGGAAATCATCATCACAAATTGGCTTACTCACAACATATTCATGTACAGTTTCATTAGTTTTATGATTTTCATCATTTAAACCAAGATTTACATTTTCAATAAAAAAGGAAATTTCACTCACACATTCTTGACTGTGTGAACACTGTAAGGGCTACAAATCTGCATTAGCTTGGGCTGTAACATGAATTTTAGGAGCTAATCTATTTCATATTCAGACAGAGGAGAAAATTGAGTTTGATAGTAGTTAACATTGGCTTGGTGATTTGTGTGCCGATGAATTATAGATGTTGATTATGCTAACATGTCATCAATATCAAGAGAGAAAACCAATTTTTCATTATTATTGAACTCAGAAGATGAAATATGACTATTAAAATCCTGTTCAATTTCATTTATAGTCAAATGATAAACATCTACTAGCAGAGAATTCACATTACTGATTTATTCCCTTTCATCTTGATGCAGAGAAAACTCAGATAAAACCTCTTCAATATCATGAGTGACAAGTTCCTCATCACCAATATCAATCCCTATGAACTAAAAACGTTGCTCAAACTTTTCACATAATTTTTCTATCAGCAATAAGGAAAGATAATGTTGCTTATAATTGTCACAAAATGCTAGAGGAAATTATTTAAGTGAAAATAGATTGGCAGCACGAAATTCCTCGTACCATGACCTGGCATCATCCTCAGGTTTCCATGAACATATTCATCAAACAATCCTCAGGAAGATATAAACCTAGCCTATGTATATGTATATGAAATCTTATCAAATGTATAGCAAAATTGTCATCTTTTTCATCTCCGAACCTAGGCAGATCTGTTTTCCAATATATGTAAGGTATTTGATTCAGAAAACCTAGAATATGAGCTCGATTCATAGGAGCATACCTTTGAGAAGTTGAATCCATCTTGAAAATAGTGAAGTCACCAAGAAGTTCTTCAAACTACCGGTTCTTGAAAAGTGGATTCGCCATGAAGATTTTGAACCTTTGAATTCTTCAAAACTGGAGTTGCTAGGTGAAAGATGCACAGCCTATTTGATGTCTGACTATTGCTCACCATCAACAATCAGATCTGGATCATTTTTCATTCTTCCCAGGGAATTTTTTTACATTCGTTCCCTAGCAACGGCGCCAAAATGTTATCACTCCCACAATTATCCTAAGGTTGAGAAGGAGACTGAAGAGGTAACCACAGACCAAATTTTTGATTTGGTAGCTATCCCTACCAAACTAGAGAGGGCTCTCTCTATGATCACAGTCAATAAGGTGACTGGAGAAGGAAAAATACATTAGGCTAGGTTTTCATTTCAGTGAGGTTTTGAGTTTATAGGTTTGTTGGACCAAGGTCATAGATCTAGGAACTAGGTCAGGGTTTTCAAATGATCATTTGTAGGGAGTCAAAAATAAAACACTAAACACTCAAAACCAAAATAACTAACTGAAACAAAAATTGACCTGATTGAACAACTTGACTACTGACTGAACTTACTTATGGAAACATGCCATTGATATCTTAGGGCCTTCACCTCAGGCTTCAAATCTCGATGGTAACTTCCCTCCTACTGAAGACATATATACAATCATGTGAAATGATCCCTCTGGTGTAACCAATCCAACAAATGGATACTTACTAAGTTACTTGAATCATGCTCACACTTTCCTTGAGCAGGTAGGAAAAAAATATATAGGAAACTCTAAGTGTCCACTAAAGATGTGTTTCTGGTCCATAAATACAAGAAGATACATTCTCCCTGCTAACTATAGAAAATCTGTAAAAGTATCTTCAATAATTTGAAATGTTACCTTGTCTTGAGATCCATTAAAAACACAAACACACCCTTCATTTTGATTTGAAAGAACACTCATTTGTTGATCCATAGGAAGGCATAGGGAAGTATGAATTTCTTTTATCTAAGTGTTGGATGTAAATTCCTTAGGTATGAGTAACTTTGATTCTATCACTATCATAATGTTTATCTCAGACTCATACTCCTCCCATTCATTGTCTAAATTATCCTTGAACAAAAAACATTCTTCAAGATTATTAAACATGACATCCCTATCCTCTTCATGAAAGAAAACAATCCTTGTTTGTTGATCTCCTTGCAGGAAATCATCATCACAAATTGGCTTACTCACAACATCTTCCTATACAGTTTCATTAGTTTTATGATTGCCATCATTTAAACCAAGATTTACATTTTCAATAACAGAAGAAATTTCACTAACACATTCTTGACTGTGTGAACACTGTAAGGGCTGCAAATCTACATTAGCTTGGGCTGTAACATGATTTTTTAGGAGCTGATCTATTTCATATTTAGACAGAGGAGAAAATTGAGTTTGATAGAAGTTAACATTGGCTCGGTGATTTGTGTACCATTGAATTCTACATGTCGATTCTGCTAACATGTCATCAGTATCAAGAGAGAAAACCAATTTTTCATTATTATTGAACTCAGAAGATGAAATATGACTATTAAAATCTTGTTCAATTTCATTTATAGTCAAAGGATAAACATCTACTGGCTGAGAATTCACATTACTGATTTCTTCCCTTTCATATTGATGCAGAGAAAAATCAGATAAAACCTCTTCAATATCATGAGTGACATATTCCTCATCATCAATATCAATCCCTATGAATTGAAAAAGTTGCTCAAACTTTCCATAGAATTTTTCTATCAGTAATAAGGAAAGATAATGCTGCTTATAATTGTCACAAAATGCTACATGAAATTCTTTAAGTGAAAATAGACTGGCAGAAGGCAATTCCCGTACCATGACCTGACATCATCCTCTAAGGTTTCCATAAACATATTCATCAAACAATTCTTAGGAAGATGTAAACCTAGCTTATGCATATGTATATGAAAACTTATCAAATGTATAGAAGCATTGTCATATTTTTCATCTCTGAACCTAGGCAGATCTGTTTGCCAATATATGCAAGGTATTTGATTCAAAAAACCTGGAATATGAACTTGATTCATAGGAGCATACCTTTGAGTAGTTGAATCCATATTGAAAACAGTGAAGTCACCAAGAATTTCTTCAAACTATCGGTTCTTGAAAAGTGGAGTCACCATGAAGATTCAGAACCTTTGAATTCTTCGACACTGGAGTCGCCAGGTGAAAGATGCACAACCTATTTGATGTCTGATTGTTTCTCACAATTAACAATCATATATGGATCATTTTTCGTTCTTCCCAGGGAAATTTTTCACATTCGTTCCCTAGCAACGACGCCAAATTTTGTCACTCCTACAATTCTCCTAAGGCTGAGAAGGAGACTGAAGAGGTAACCACATACCAAACTTTTGATTTGGTATCTATCCCTACCAAACCAGATATTGTTCTCTCTATGATCACAGTCAATAAGGTGACTGGAGAAGGAAAAATACATTAGGCTAGGTTTTCATCTCAGTGAGGTTTTGAGTTTATAGGTTTTGCTGGACCAAGGTCATAGATCTAGGAACTAGGTCAGGGTTTTCAAATGATCATTTGTAGGGATAAAAATGAGGCATGGTAGGTATGTTTAGTGACATATTTGGGTTTTCATTGTGGTACAAGGTTGAAAAATAAAGGATCAAAATGATCATATGATTATTTGACGAGTACCAATTGTTCTCTTCTTCACGAGTACCAATGCCATCAATTGTAAAAGCACCTATGCTAAGAAGTCCTCTCTGGACTAGAAAGTAGTTATTTAGCATGGTTTTACCAACAGGTTTGAACTGCACAAATTTGAGAAAAGAAAGTAGTTGCTTGCATGTTATTGGTTTCTTCCCCTAGAACATATTATAGTCTCCAATTATGGGTTATTGATGTACCATGGTTGATATTGGAGCACTCTTTATATTGTCATATCTTAGTGCTATGGTGACACACTTAGTGTGTTGGTTTATTACTAAGTGGGAGTGTTCTACATGTTCTTTTGTTCTGATGTTATAGTCACTACATGATAATTGACCATGTGTATGTGTGTGACGTGTTCAAATTCTTTTAATGTCAATAAACAAGTCTAAGAAATGAAAATAAGCCCTGGAACACTAGCCATAAATGGATTGGGATGCAAGGCATTGAGCCACAATAAGCATGAAGAAAATTACCAAGTGAGATAAATATCCATATAACTAATTGAAGTAAACATTCTTATCCCAATATCTCACTAATTAATTCATATAACACCTAAATCAATGACATGATGCATTCATAATCATTGATAAATCTGCAAGAGAGTGTAAATTCACACTCAAAACTTCCATGGGATTACCTTGATGTGATTTTCATGTACTCTTGTGTAATAATGAAGCATGCTTATCCTTCATTCACTTCCACCTTCATAGTGTTGGTCATTGGCCTAACATTGATGCTTTGAAGAGTAATACAACCATCAGTACCTTAAACATCAATTCATTGATGTAGCATAAACTAATATTTCAACCAAGAAAACTTTAAAAGACAAACAATACAATGTGTGTTGTTAGTTATGGTATGGAATGGAGGTTTACAAGGTAAGTGGCAGAAAATTATGGGTAATGGAGGTATTTATCCAATCAACAAAGGGTTTTGCATAACATTCTTTATGGAATATGAAATTCAACCACCATATTTATGAAAGTATAATTGCATTAGAGGAATGTCGGTCCCATGCTAATAGGTTTCCTATGATGTATGCATAGAAACCTAGTGCATAGACCATTTTTCTCTTCGCTTAGCTAAGTACAACTCATGTCCCTTTCTAAATAATCAATAAGTCTTTTCAAATAAAATACAAAATAAACATAGTAGATCCTAAAAGGTGAATATGCTCAAGTCATGCCAAAAAATGAAAGGAAATAAAAAAGTATTTCCTTGACCATCAAACATATTAAAAATATAATCATAATTATGGAGAACACATTGAGTGCCCACAAAATAACTAAAGGCGTATATTAAGCCTAAGACCATATGTTTCTCAAATAAATGTCATGACAAAAAGATGAAAAACAATTTTTTACTCAACAAAGGTCTTTAACTTTAACCCAAACCCTTGACTCAATGGAAATTAGATGAAGCCAATCATTTCATAACAAAAGGTTCAGTCAAACATCAAATTAGAACTAGAAGCATTCAAGGGCCTAACACATTTTTAACCAAAATAAACACAAAATTCCAAACTTGACAAAATGCTCCAAAATGCAACAAACAAACAAACCATTAAAATTTATCAGCATATTAGAGAAACACATCAAAGAAATTTCATCTACTTGAATAATCCCATTCTTGCTTAGAGGAATTCTTGTTAAATCAGGTATCTACCCTTTAATACTAGGGCAATATCTATGTGAATAGATAGGTCCCATCTTCATCAAATTCCAACTTCATTTTCTATCACATACAAGAAAGAGACAATGTAACAGTTAAATAACAAAACACCAATCTTAAAATAACTTGCATCAAGAAAATTTGGCTCCAAAGTTACAATGAAAAACACAAAATATAAATTATAGAACCTATTTTAACCTAAAATGCATCCTCAAATTGGCATATAGTAATCTTGCTATGATAAAGATTTTTTGACCTACAAAAATAGAGGACGAACGTATCACAAGAATCACATCATTTGTGCTATTCTATTCACTACTTCTTGTACCACCAATGGAACACATATACCGAAATAAGTGTCCCCTAGGCTCTCATATATATTGGATTAGATTAAATCTTACAGTATATCAATTTCCTAGTTCTCATCTTGGTGCTCATTTTATTCGTTATGAACAAGACCCTCTCCAGATCGACTATCATTATGAGCCTCCAAAGAATTATGTTTTGTATCAAGTTCATTAGAGAAACTTGTTATATTGTTTTCTCCCCTTCTATCACAATCAGATCACCAAAGAGCTAGTGCTCTTTCATATGGAAAAGTGGTAATGTCATACTTTGTTACATAAAATATTAAACATATATCCATATGTTTATCAAGATTGTTCCTCATCTTTGACTTCAAAAATGATAGTGCACTAAACATTTTCTCATCCTCCATTGATCCAAAAATCATGGTTTGACACGAATCCGCTAATTTGAAATATTCAGATATGTTTTCCTGTAAGTATTGGCTAGCACTTTTGTTATTGCACCATATTCTAGAGGATTCTCCAAAGTGCGAAATTGATTCCACAGTGTTTCAGCGAAGCGTGTGGCTTGTTGAAACAATTTTGATTGATCCAAAATACCTTCAACCTATTCTCCATGTATCTCAGCCTTCTTGCAAAAATGGTCCACTAAAGTATTTAATTCTGCTACAAAGTCACGTTTTAAAGTAGGTTGACATTTTATATTGTTCTGATATTCAGGGTACACCACAAACATGGCCTCCTACAATTCATCTCGAGGGAATCGTTCTCTTATCTCCGATGAAAGTGATTTTGGAATTTCTATCAAGTTGTGTCTCACTGAAACTAAAACATTGTCGAATAGGTTTTTTGACACAAGGTGCTCTTTGGTGGTTCATCCTGTCTTATCAATATAATGAAAAGGAATCATATACCCACACACTTCCATACATAGTATACCTTTTTCATCAAACTTCAAATAATTTTCAGTATTTTCTATATCAATTATTGTAGTCCAATTTGTAAATCATGGACTTGTGAAAGACTTTGGCATTGTATACAAATTATCCAATGAAAGACATGCAAATGTTCTTGAATTTTTGTATTCTACAATATACATTGTGCGACTTTGAGACATTTTCACGAGGACATTCATTTCATCTAGCATAGGAAGAATTCCAATCAATGTTAATAATGTCTCTATGTCAGTTAGTCAAAAGAGAAGATCTTGAGCTTTATCTACACTGAAGAGATGTTCATACATCACCCCTACCAAGGACTGGTACTCACTAAATAATCTTTGAGCTGGTCCATTCAATGAGATCCATCTTGTATCAACATCTTTTAATAGCTTGTTTCCATTTGTAACACTGTTGAAAAAAAATTTAAACTATGAAAAATCGTTTGGGACTACGAGAAAAATATGCATAAGCCTCTCATACAAGATCTTCAAATTTTGAAACCGATGGAAACTTGCTTACTATTTTAAATGCAAGATTCATACTATGAGCCATACAATGAATACTCAACATATACGGTGAATTTGGTAGTTGTAGTCTAACACAAATTACATTCCTTTGTCCTTGCATTACTGATGCTCCATCTGCTCCAACACATACCAATTGTTTTGCAATCATTAAAGGATCCATACCACCACTTTCCTTCAAACTATTATTAACAAGTTCATAAATATTTTGAGCTGTAGAATTCTCCTTCATTTTATGAACCCCAAGTAGATAGGAATTCCTAATATGGTCATTAACCATATAAATACTCATACAAATCCATGAAGTATTATCAATAGTTGTAACATCATCCAAAGACAATGACAAAAACCTATCACTTGCAATATTCTCTTTCATATCATCCTTTTCTACTCAAGCTAGATATTTTTCCCATTCCCAACCACTCATTAAAGACCAATGAGAAGATGAAACGTTTGGCATTTGAAGAAAAGATAGATATTTCATATAATCAGGATAATCTGTCATCGGACACTCTTTAGATAAGATGTGAAATACAATGCTTAATTGAATTGTCTTGGATAACAAATTTCTTTCCATTGTATTTTTGAATAGAGATGTGATGCTTCCTCCACCTGCCTCGAATTTTTTCTTACTTATTAAATATTCATTATATTCATCAACATATTTGACATGTCGATATTCCTTGGAATATTTCCATCTGACAATAGATTTCTCCTCGCCATCTACAATTTTATTTTCATACACATTTCCTACATGATTCTCAATTGTATCTAACTTAATTTGAAATATAGTTGGCATGCCAAGTTTCCAACTACATATATTTCATCTAAATTTTGGTTTCTCTTTCTCATTTTTTGGAGGTAATGGTTCAATAAATGGAAATTTTGAGACCCAATCTACTTGGAAGCCTCTCCCTATGTCCCATTGGCCTTTTTGTCTTTTTCGTGAATTGGTTGTGTTCTTTTCCAATGAAATATTTTCGACATTTGTATTGCCAACTTCTGGTGAAAATGCATTTATCTCATTTTGATCACTAGAGGAACATATTTCCTTATCTATTATTGGGATATTAGATGCATTCTCACAAGATTTGACATCTCTTTCAGTGATAGGTTGCTCAAAAGAGCTCAAAGCATGAAGAGAATGTGGATCCTTGGATTGAGGTCTTTGAAAGTATGATGATAGATCATTTTGTCTTGATCTTTTCTTCCCACAATCGATGTTTGACTTCTCAATAAATATTCCACAATTGAAATTTCAAATTGATCTATAAGACAAAAGTCAAACATGCAAGAGAAATAATATAAAATTAGTAAAATTCCTAGCAAGTATAGAATATATGTTGGATTACTGAGAGGGGGGGTGAATCAGTAATAACGTAATTATAATGCTTTTTCTTCAAATGTTATATCAATGTAGAATTATTATCCAATAATGAGCAGTAATAAATAAAAAATCACACACAAGCACAGTACACCAGTGTTTTACATGGAAACCCAAATCGGGAGAAAACCACGGAATGTTTTTTCTTATATGTATTGAAGAATTACATTCATTGGAAGCACCAACTTCCTTTGTTTTCCAGCTGCAACTAGAAGGAGGCTCCAAACCCCTAGTTTCTCAGGCTACAACCTGAGGGAAGCTCCAACTCCCCA
>SNQJ01S0090348.1:17956-49383 GCA_010110895.2 Picea sitchensis | reverse complement strand
TAGTTTCCCAGATCTTTATTCGAGGAGCAACTTCGGAATGTTTCCTGAAGAACATTAAAGCCCCTTGATTTTTAATAATGGATTATTAAAATATTTACTGATTGTTAATTGGGGGCAATAACGATTACAACGACTTAACTAGAATGATTATTAGAATGTTAAAGTGATTAATGAAAACAATAAATTATATAATGGTAGTTAGAGTGTTCGGTTATATTGACTTTTAAATCAGAACAATAATGATTACCATTGTTCTTAAATCTGAGTGATTAGTTAGAATGTTACCTTACAATCGTCAATGAGAACAAGAAGTCTAAAATGATTATTTAGAGTGTCTCCATTTGGTTATCTATTGCAAAGTTATTATCGTAAGATTAAGACAATCCTTAAAGCGAATTGTGACGGTTAGGATAACAATATCATGGTAATACTTAAGTTAAGACCCCTGTTTCGATTGTCCTCTCATTCAAATAATAGAATGCAATGTTTACATTATATAAGTATTGCTAAGGTTATTAAAACATGGTAGTAACATGGTTATCGTTATTTAGTTGCAACTACGGTTACAAAGTTAATATGGTCATTATAGAATGCCAGCTTTCTTTTTTTCATTAAATGTTGTAATTAATTATAGAAGGTGGTATTTAACATTAAATATTACATGTTGTAATGAATAATTAAAAGTTGTACTTATAGAATGCAGTCTTCAGACTATAATTAAATGTTGTAACTAATCATGGAATGTTGTAATTAATATTAGATTTTAAATGTGGTAATTAAGATTAATGTTGCGTTTATGAATGCCAGTTTCTGACTTAAAAATAGAGTCATTGATACTATTCTTATTGATGTGAGGGTAAGGATCCTGTAGCCTAATAAAAGGTGACGTTCGGACTAGAAATTTATCCATGTAATGTGGTGGGTTACTAAGTTGTAAGGTTAATGCTTGTAATTTCATTATAAAGTAAAATGAAGGCTTAGTTCTTTGTGAAAATAAAACGAAAGGTTAGTGTTGATATCATCTAAAACGTAATAACATTGTTATTTTTTTTTTGCTAAGGAACTTTAGCATTGATGACTTATAAAAGGAAGGGTGCCCTGAACTAAGTGCCATAAACTTTTAAGTTTTAGTAAATGAGGAAAGTTGTTCATTTAAATAATGTGAACTTGGGTATTCGTTGTTGGAGTCCTTCTTGTTGCGCGCCTTCTATAAAGGATGTAGTCATTCTTCTTGTTTAGGTTGTACTCGATAGTAATCAGTTGGTTGCGTGGTCTGCTTGTGTCGGGCGGGGTATAGACACCTCCTTGTAGCCTTAGTATATATGTCTGTGTGTGTGATTTTTTCGGTGTAAAGAATCCTTAGCAGTATCAGTAGTCTCGGGCTGTTTAAAGGCATAGTTTCCACTACTGCGACTCCCTAAAAGATTTATTAGTTTCTGCCTGAGCAGTCGGCCAGGAGCCTGTCTAATCTTCTTTCGAGAGGACATAAGACTAAATGCCCTGCTTTTCTGTGCAGAAATAGTAAACTCTATTGTTGGATTCTTCCATCCGTGACTGTACTGTACTTAACACTTGGTGTCATTTTCTGCTTACAACTACTAGTTGTACGCCTTATGTCTAGGGGCGTTTATTGCTTGTTGTCACTGTGATACGTTGGGGTCATTTTGTTGTGTTCATCTTGCTTGCATCTTGTTCTAGGTGGGGTTACTAGTTTCTACCTGAGCAGTCGTCCAGGAGCCTATCTAATCTTCTTTCGAGAAGACATAAGACTAAACACCCTGCTTTCCTGTGCAGAAATAGTAACCCTAACACCTTGGATTCTTCCCTCTGCATTCTTACTGTGCACCCCCAGTATGTCTTAATGTGGTGTTGTGCACCTTATGCCTATGGTTGTATATTGTTGTAGTTACTCATTTTGTTCCTTTCGTCTTCTTGTGTTGAACATCGTGGTTGCGTCTTGTTGGTTGTCGGGTGGCGACATAGAGTCAAGTGTGTTTGTTACTTCTACACGTGCGCACACACCTTAAACAAAAAAAAAAAAAATTGCACCTGTTCTCAGAGTTGTTGTCGTACGAGGAGGTCGTTACACTTTCAAAGTGGCTTCTTGATGAATACATTCCTTCTTTTATTAATAGGCATTGAAGGACGTGGGAAAAATTCTCCATCATTTCATCCCTCTGTCACGTGAGAGCTTTCTCAAGAAACAGATTAATAAAATCTTCTACTCCGTCACTTTTCTTTTCCTCTGCCATGGAGGGTTTCTTGGGCATGCGAGAGAGATTATCCTCAATAGAGACAAGCTTTATACCCAACTTTCTATACTTAGACCTTTTTGGGGACATGCACTAAAAAATGATCAAGAGAAACCTGCTCTAATACCACTGATCAGGATTATTTTCGGCAAAAAATGAGAGCCGAGATATAATAAAGAAATGTACAGAGATATATCATATATATAATAATATAAAAAATATATATCAGAGATATAACCATAAACAAAGAGATATAGTAATACACAATTTCTATTCATGAGAGAAATGTACAAAACTATAGAAATATAGAGTGAAACACTCGCTAGAATGGTGGCAACTTATCTCTGAGAAGAGATGTGATGGCTACTCGCATTCACAAGAAGATGATTGTTACAATGAGGCTCCAAAAATATTTTTAACATAAAGAAAATAAAAAACCCTAACCCAGAATATGAAAATCCAATTGTTTTGCGGACCCCGTTTTGGGTAGTTTGGTGTATCAACTTCCCAGGGGCATAACGTTGGCATACGATCTCAGTTTGGGGTGGGGGATAGCTCATTGGAAAGGTATTGATAAGGAGATTCATTTTTTTGGATTAATGAGAGCCTTTGGATATAATTTAGGTGATCTATCATGATAACACGTTTTTTAGGCCCTTAAAATGGCCCTAGAAGTTCCGGAATCGAAAAACTGCTAAAAATAGTAAGTTGCCAGAAATGTTTTTTAAGCCATTTGGAATAGGTGGGTGGCCACCGATATCCACCTGGATCAAAATAAAAGAAACAATTATGTCCACACATTTGAAATGACCAAATTAGGTCCAAATTCAAGACCCATACTTCATTGGGTTGTTGATTCAAGGCATCTCAAGTTGTTCTTTGAGATGTATTAAAGTCAATATATCTTAGGGTAGTATTATGATCAATAAAATTTGGAATGTAAGGAATTTGTAGGGAACATAAATTCCAAGCCATAGATAGAAGAAAAGATAACTCCACATTTGATGATTTGCATTAAATAGATAGATGAATAAATACAAATAAATGGTTGTTTGTCTTCCATAACGGATGACACTTCCTATCACCTATGAATGTTCATATTTACATTAATGTTACAAGTAATGCAACCAAAATTTATTCCATGTCAAAAATACCCCCCTTAATCCAAAGGGGTGTGTGTGAGTCCAAGCATCATTCTAAACTTATCAAACTTTTCTCTTCCAAGCGTTTTGGTGAAGATGTCTGCAATTTGCTTATTTATGGAACAATGTCTCAAGTGAATAGTATTGGCCTATACATGATATTGAATAAGGTGATACTTTGTGTTGATGTGATTTGTTTGATCATGGAATCTGATATTCTTGGCCAAATTGATTGCAGATGTATTGTCAACTAGAAGAGGAGTAGAATTCACTTGTTTCTCCTGCAAATATTCAATTTTTTTTCCCGAGTCACAAAATCGCCTTCATTTTTCTGCAGCAGCAACATATTCTTCATCTCTTGTGGAATTTGTTGGAACTAACTGTTTGTGTGATATCCAGGAGATATTTATTGATCCCAGACTCATGAGATAGCCTAGAGTTGAGACTCTAGTTTTCTTATCCCCAACAAAGTATGAATTAGAATATCTGATCAGGTTGAAGTCCTCTACCTTAGAGTACCCGAATCCAAAATCTTGAGTTCCTTTCAAGTATTTGAGAACTCTTTTTGCAACAGACCAATGTACTTCAAAAGGATTTTGCATAAATCTGGAAAGAATGCCAACAACAAATGAAATGTCTATTCTTGTGGTACTAAGATAGATAAGACTTCCCACAAACTACCTATACATGGTTGCATCCTCAAATTCATTCCCTTCTTTTTCTATGAGTTTCAAATTTTGTTCCATTGGAGTAGAAGCAAGATTTCATTCAACCATGCCAAAATTGTTCAATAGTTATCGAATGTACTTCTTCTCGGAAATTCATATGTACTTTGGATTTTGTATCACTTCAATGCCCAAATAGTAGTGAAGATGTCCCAAATTTGTCATCTGGAAGCCTTTATTCAACTCTTTATTTATGGATGCAATGTAGTTCTCATTATTCCTTGTTATGAATAGACCATCTACATATACTACAATATACACAACAACTTTTCCAACTTTCTTGACAAACAAAGTTCCATCATCAAGATTGAAATTCTTGAAATTTAATTTCAGAAGATGCTTAGTTAACTTTTCATACCATGCTCACGACACTTGTTTCAAGCCATATACACATTTGATGAGCTTGCATACCTTATGTTCTTGTCCCTTCACAACAAATCCTTCTAGTTGAGACATGAGCACATTCTATTTCAAGTCTCCATTCAAGAAAGTAGTCTTCACATATATTTGATAAATTTCCATCCATTCTATGTGTTAGCGTTAGAAGTCACTCCTACATTCATTTATAAATTTCCCCATCCATTCTAAGGTGTTGGCCGCTAGTCACCGGATTGCTTGCGTGAGCAGTAGCCCAACCATCAGTTTTATGTCACTGCTTTGTTTATGAAGGGTGATCAAATGGAGATAACGGCCCTAGGAGGTATCACTCTAACTCGTGGACTGAGTCTGGTTCATATGACGTAGGGAGGTATGGAATCCTAACTTCAAATGCGTTGGTTGATTTAAACATGAATCAGTGGAAGACTTAGGAGAAAGTGGACAAACAATTGGCATCAGTTTGGTGCTAGCTTTCAGTAAGAAAACCCGAAAAACGTGATCCTCTCCGTTCAGGCTTCAAGAACCGAAGAGGACTTGACTGGATCCTCCACCTAAGTCATTCGGCCACAAGAGAATTAATAGGATTGATTAGAGGTTCCGAATCCAGCCATGTTGGATCCATTACAACATCATCTTATAATAGTTAGCGTACCGAATCGATCCTCCAATTGAAATGCCTAATACGTTGTAAACAAAGATATGATAGAAACTCGCATTCATAAGGCAAGAAGTCCCCAAAGCTCATACATAACCAACAACAATGCTTTATTAAAATTTTACAACTAGGGAGCTCTCAACCATCGATGCTACAAAAGTGGCCAAAATGCCAACATACTGAACCAAACACTCAAGATAAATTGAGGCATTGTATCAAGACATTATGGTTTCACATTTACTGCGCCTGCAACCTTTGGATGTTCGTGAGCTTCATTCGGACGCAATCGTGTTCCAGAGGCACTCTGACTGAAATGACCGACCTCCATTCATTCCTCGACTTTCCATTTATGGAGGAAACGTATGTCCAACTACCCTCAACTATTGTAATAACTACTTCATTGGAATCAGGGAAGGCCCTGGCCGACTCTCAGAGTTGCTGTGGACATTGAAACCTTCATGTTCTACCATTTGAATCTTTCTTAGAGGGATCATGGTAGGCCTGACAAGTTGTCGTGAAGTGGTGGAGTGAGCAAAGTTGATCTAAGCAGGAAACGACTTGAGCATACATAAGCAGCCTAGATCCATGGTTGAAGCATAATGAGCCGATGGAGGAACTCAATAGCCGAAGAGAATGTAGATGTCATAATACGGAAAAAGGACGTGGCGGCATGGGATAGGTAATGGAGGTCTGTGGCGAATGTTTCGGGATTTCAGGGATTCAGGATTCACAAGTTTGAAGTGCAGGAGTTCTTTGTATCCGATCCCGACATCCCGGATGTGCGATAAGCCTTTCCTAGGGGCTAGCCCCTACCGACTAAAATATGATCCGTTCCGGACTGCCCCTCATCAGAAATCGCGATCTAAGATATCGCTATTCCTCACGCTATGTGCACGGGAATTTAATCGATCCCACTCGCTGGTCTATCAGCCACGCGTCTCCTCCTCAAGAACCACTCGATCCTTCTCGACATTTCATGGGTCTCGACCGACATGCTCTGCGACTTCACCGCCTCGCGAAATCATAAATCTGCCCTTTGTGTGTTGAAGTCACGATGAGCGAAACGCCGAGATGTCCAAATTTTGCTTTATACGCTGAATCGGACGGCTTATATTTATCCTCCCAATAGAAAGGACCCTTTTACTTCTAAATGTTGGGTGAATTGACAACCCCCGAGATCCCGATGACCGTTGACTACTTCGCGGGATGGATCTCTCGGTCAGCCAATACTATCAAAACTTTGCCCACTCGCTGACCCGCTACTTGGAAAAACAAAAAAATCCTCCGAAGCTGGCTTACTTTGTGCGACTTAGCGGACCCGAATGCTTCTCCAACCCATGACTAGAATTATTACTAACATCATGCTCCATGGGATGGGGAGGTCGCCCCTCGCGATGCTCTTAAGAACTCCTCCCTACTCCAACGCCTTTGTTGGGCTATGGAGTCATTATTAGGCCGCAGGCCAAATATAAAAACTAACAGAGAAACAAAAGGACAATATTTACAACATAGAAGAGTCATCAGAGACTCAAGCAAAACATTTTTTTAGGAAAATGCCCATTTCATAGTCACAACACTTCTTCACCTTCCAAATTCCTAGCAACCCATGTGTTGTTCAAGAAAAAAGCCTTATATCTCTAAAGGCCCAACTAAAGGGTTTCTGAATTTGTCAGGTTTTCCCTTATCTTGTTTAGAGCATCCCATTTCAAGCATTCGTGTCTCCTACCTGGAAATGATCCTTCTTGGCCTTCCGCCAAAACTCGCTGATCTTCGCCGATGGTCCTCAATCCTATCTAATGTCTGCTCCCTAGCCTATTTGACCTCTACTAGCTGATGAATCCTCCCGATCATGTCATCGGGCTCCTCCCGATGGTCCTCGGAGGAATTTCTCTACAGGGATGGCTAGCTGCGAAGGGAAAACAACTTCGGCTCAGACTAACCGAAAGGGAGATGACTGTAGCTCTTTGTAAACACCCCATCAGCCCCATAGGGCTTAATTAAGTTTTGAGTCTCCAAGCCCTGATTGTCTTCAACAACCTTGATGATTCTTATTAAACTTTTGTTGGAGGACTCTCGCTAAAACCATTGCCTTGCGGGTAATAAGGGGTGGAGTGAATGTCGCTTTTAATCTCCAAATCACAGAACCTTGCCAATGGCTCAGATCCGAAAGCTGCTGCATTATCGGGGACAATCTTATTTGGACAGCCAAATCTGGTGATGAGGTCCTCCAAGAACTGGACAGTGATTACTTTGTGGGAAGCACTCCTCGTGGGAATAGCTTCAATCCACTTGTAAAGAAATCAGAAGTGCCGTGATCCATCTATGCTTCCCACTGGAAGCGGGGTGATTTTCTCCAATGAAATCTAGGCTCCACTGCTGAAAGGGCCTCAAAACCACCACCGGTTTTAATGGCGTAGGACCCGAAATAGCCGCTTTCCGCAAACTTCGCATTTGATGCGTGCTCACTCCTTTTGCGCATATCGCGAATACGCAGAGGCCAAGAAATCCAGCCCCGAGGATTTTGTGGGTTGTGGCTCTCAAATGGTGCCTCCACATAGACCGTTGTGAAATCTCGCCACGATCATCTCGGCCTCTCGTGGACCAAGGCATTTTAAAAGACTCCTGCAGGGTCTTCCAATATAACGCTTTGATCAATTAGCAAGCACTGAACGCTTTGAGCTTTAGAGCCTTGCTTTACTTTTTCGCAGCATATCTCGAGGCCGCAACTCTTGCAGAAAGTATGCGACATCCTTATACCAAGGACATTGTCTCAATGGGCTCCTTTGATGATCTAAGTACCATTGACCGACCATGCCGGTCACCCATTCATCGATGAACGGTCCCCAAAGCTTATAATTTGTTCTACAAGAAGCTTCATGTTTCGCCTTTGATCAATTTCCAGGGCCTTAATTTCCAGGTCAAATTCTATGATCTTGGCAATCCATTTACCCTTCTCCCATCTATAATGTCAACAATATCTTTGACAGAAACAGGGGACACATAGGAGATGTCCTTTGATTTAATGTAGGTTCTAAAAGCCTTGAGAGCTTTCTTTACCGTGAGCTGCAGATTGTTTCTCCATAGCATCAGCACCTGACTTCGGCATCCCTAAGTGCTTGGTTGAAGTAAGCAATAGGCTGCTCTAACCCATTGTCATTGGTCTGTAATAGAACAAAGCAGCCATCAGGTCGCGAGGCAAAGGAGAAAATAAGGAAATCTTTGAATAGTCGACTTATAAGCACCGGGGTCACCGTGGCTTTCTTTGATTTGTTCAAAGAACGCTACATTGAGGGGGTCCATCTACTGCTTTCTTTAGCATGGTCATATCGCCTTTCTTTACTCTCAAGAAAATTAGGTACAAACCTCCTTAGGAAATTAAATTTTCCAAGGAAAGAGTGGACTTCTTTCCTAGACCTGGGATGGGTAAGGTTTGGATTGATTCAACTCTGCTGGGATCAATTCGGTCTCCTTTTGATGATACTATATGGCTCAGTAATTTTCCTTCCTCCATAGGAACATAAATTTCGTAGTTCAACTAAATGCCAAACTTTCTCATTTCAAGAAAACTTTCCGAGATGATGACGATGCTCTACATCGGATTTCAAAAATACCTGATGTCATCCACATAAATGACCACAAACTTGTCCTTTTCCCCAACGAAATCTATGTCCATGTCTCGCTAGAAAGTTGCCCCGATTCATAAGTCCAAATGGCATCTTGGCATACATGAATGTGCCCCATGGAGTGGTAACTGTCTTTCCCCGCCTTCGTGTAGAACAGTGGATTTGATTATATCCGAGAAACCATCAATCATAGATATCCCGGAAGCTCCTGTCACCCCCTGCATTATATGTTCCATCTTTGGCAAGAGGTAATTATATTTCTTGGAACTTATGTTCAAATTTATGAAATCAACACAAAGTCTAATCTCTCCATTCTTTTTCCTTACTGGCACCAAATTAGCTACCCACTCATAATACATGAGTGGAACAATAATATTTGCATAAAGGATATTTTTTACCTCCCTTTATATTACAAACAAGAACAAGAGTATAGGGTTTATCTATCTAAGCTTCTGCCTAAATGGCTTTGCCTCTTCCTTTAACGGGATTTTATGTTCGATGACATAAGTGTCATAGGTTTTAAGGTCTTAGGTCCAGGTGAACACATCAGCAAATCCCTTTAAGAGTCCAACGTATTCGACCTCTGCTCCCCTGTCAGACCTCTTGACAATTTGGATATTCTAATGACTCGGTGCCAATGTTTCATTGAATAGTATCAGCGTCCTCCTTCGAGAACTTTCCCTTTACAGACACATCATTATTAATAAAAGAGCCTCCAAGGGAATGAGTCCCTGGAATATGGTTGTTGGCACCTATACACAATGTCACGCCTCACAATCTTATTTAGAAGATTACCCCCATTGGGCTCTTCCTATGGGATGGCATCTTGGTCTATGCGCATTTCTGAAAACTCCTCAACAGCTTCCAAGAACCTCTTGACCTCAAGATCATACTCGAACACCTTCCAATGATTGACGCTGTCGTATGGAGGATCAGATTAACCCCGCATATCATATCCGAGTTTCATGGTAGCTGCACTTTTGAAATTGCTAGCTGGATGCAACAAGGAATCGCTTTAAGGTGTTTCTCCTCTCCGGGGAATGAAGGTGCTTATTACAAACAAAGCCAAGAAGAAACTATCCACAAGCATCCATACCTCATTCCTCAGAACTTCGAACAGAGCAACTTTGATAAGCTGCTCGGACTGCTGGGCCACCAACTCTGCATCACCTCACATACCGTATATCTCCCCGAATCTCATTTCCTCAAGTACTCTTAGTCCCTAACAAGACACTGCATCATTGTTGGTGGTTTTAAATTTAATTTGTGGACATATGGTTTCCGAAGCAAGGACACTAAAAAATACTCCAGCCCAACGCTTCTGGGAATGTTCACCAAAACATTTTCTGACTGTAGTGATGGGAGGGAACTTCAAGGGAAACAGTAGCTGCTGGGTGCCCTATATGGGCTCGGGCATGTGACAGTGCTGGAGCCTAAATCAATTTCTAAGGCGAAAATAGGATGGTTGTGGGATTGGCTTCATCACTCCACTATGAAATAAATGAGCTTTCCCTCAGATGCCTCCTCCTAACACCGGGATAGTAGTATACCGTATGTCCATCCGAAAGGTTCCCCAACCTTTTTATCCAAGGATCTTGATAACATATCTAACTTAGGGGGAACATCAGTCATTACAATATCCATGACCACACTTTCTATAGGAAATTAGCTGAAGTACAACTGTGTCTTTGATTACCTCTCCAAGACATCAACTCTCCCCGAGTCGTAATAATAAAGGTCATGATAAGCCTTTGCCAATTTTAGTCCCAATTCTTCCATGACAGCTTTGGGCATGAGGGTATGAGAGGCCCCTGAATCCATCAAACAAGAAAGACTTTGTCATGTATATTCAAGGAGGTGTAGAAGGGAGGGGATGAGTCATTCTTATCTTCTACCATCGGACCTAGGATGAACCGGATTTTCGTCTTTGAGGTTTATGGAGTCCGAGGGAAGGGATGAGGCTTCAGATTGTAAAATTTCAGAGAAGCATTTTTTAAATTCACCATGTTTAATCGTACCTTGAGGGGCACAGACTTCGATCCTTGAATCTCTGCCTCAAAAATTAAAAGATGTGGGGTCTTCGAATCTCTTTCTTTTATTTCGTGAACATGATTATGGACAAATCTGGGAGGGGGTGTGAGCTTTACCTCTCAGACTTCATTTGCTCCTTCACAAGGTGTCATTCCTATGGACTGAGGAATGTGTGTTGCCATCCCTTTATCGACCTCAGTTGTACTCCCACGTACCACTAGCCTTGTCTCCTTGCTTAGCTCATTCACCGGCTCATTCCCATGTAAGAGACTCCCTCAGATGCAGATTAAGAGATGAGGAAAAGGGAGGAGGTTTCAGAAAGCCAATGGATCTCGTGATCGAGTTCTACCGCTTCTTCTTCCCTCCTACCACAAAATTTTTTGAAAAGGAGCCTGAATCTTCCGGTCTTCTTTGTCTCTTCCTTCTCCCTTTGCATATTCTGGGAATAAAATTATTTGGCTTCCTGAAACATCTATTATCAGTGTTATGAGGACTGCATAGGCTTCCCTTCCAACTCCAACCTTTCCATCCTAGAAGTGTTAGTGACTTTAATGTTCTAGCTGTATCATCTGTCCGATAGGGTGTGGAAGAGGAACCTGACCGAGAGGCTTCAGACCTCCTCTTAGGTATATTTCTACCAGCAAAGCTCCTGAGTCGGTCGAAGGCCAACATATTCGATTCTACCACCACTACCGTGATTCGCATGAGCTGTGGTAGCGGCTCTTTCTCTCAGCAGTAGGAAGAAATCAGTATCAAAAGCGTTGGAGTAGGTGATCTTTGCAGAAGCTTCGGATGGCTTTATCTCCGGAGGGATTCTGCTATACATTTTGTTGAATCTCTTGGAGAAGTTCGAGACGCACTTCCTTCCTCTTTAATGACCCAAACTCCGTCATATAATACATAAAATCCTTTTGTCTCCCCACTGCCTCAGGAAGCACTATCCAAGGCTTCAATCCCAAAAATAGATCCTGAGGCGTGGCCTTGAACCATTTTCTAGCCTATCCTTGGAGACTGTGGACAAAATCCTCATCCATACATCTCTGCATGCATGATAACATGGTCGTCTATAAAACTGTAAAAGGCTTCTAGGTGCTCGCTCCAGAGCCATGTCCCCTCACCCGCAATTTGGTACGCTTGAGGGCAACCATCCCACGGGAGTATGCTGGGGCTGAGGTAATACAAGGGGGAGCATAATCAGCGGCTATAATAGCTTCCATCCTCGTCATAGGGGGATTTGCACCCATGGGATTATTAGGTGGAGGAGAACTCGAGGAGAAGGAGTTCGCTAAGGGGCCGACGGAGTAAATCTCGTGAGTGGGTAGGAAACAGCAGAGGGTGATGCAAGGACTGTGACACCGAATCCCACGGCAGTTCTCCCTCCCCGTAAGCTGGGAGTGGGGAAATTTTCTGTGGTCATGGGTGTACGCCAAGGTACAGCTTCAAAGGAGGGGGAAGTGACAAAGTCTTGTCCTTCTAAAAAGCAACCGTGAGGGGAAAATCAACAGAACACCCAAAAATTTAAGAAACGGGAAACTCCAGAAACAAGTCTGTCAAGAAACTAAGGAGGAGAAAATGGAGTCTCGGCAGAGGATATGGTGGGTTACCCGTTCTGATGGACACTTCTTCTTCACTTTCCTTCGGTTAATCAGCCTGGATCCGCTTCGTGTGTAGTTAGAGGTCGGTGAGACCCCTGCATGTCTACCTCCGAAGCCACAATTACCGTGAGCGTGTTCTCAAGGAGTCAAGCATAAATGGAGTCGCTGTGCAAGTTAGCAATTTGAAAGGCTTTGATAATCCGATGCACCCTCAGATTCAGAGGCTCAATGTCGTTTCTACCTGTGGGAAAATCTTCAATTCCATCCCTAACCGCTTCGTAAATGTTAGCTGGAAGTCACTCGATTGGTTGCGTGAGCAGAGCCCAACGCTTCCACGCTTATGTCACTTCGCTTGTTTATGAAGGGTGATCAAATGGAGATAACGGGTCTAGGAGGTATCACTCTAACTCGGAGACTGAACCGGGTTCAGGCGACGCAGGGAGGTCCGAATCCCAACTTCAGCCAAGGTTGACAAACATGAATGTGGAAGACTTAGAGAAAGTGGACAACAAATTGGGCATCGCTTGCGCTAGCTTTTTGCGTAAGAAAACTCCAAACAAAAGATCCCCGGTTCGTGGCTTCAAGAAATCTGCAGAGGACTTGACTGATCCTCCACCCCAAGTCATTCGGGTCATGGCAGAATTAATGTGGATCGATTAGAGGCTCAGAATCCACAAAGTGATCCACTACAACATCATCCTATAATAGTTACAACAATCGATCCTCCAATTCGAGCTCTTAATACAAAGGTAAACAAAGATATGATAGAAACCGACATCTTCATAAGGAAAGAAGTCCCCAAAGCTCAGCATAACCGTAACAATGTTTTTATTAAAAATTTTACAACCGTGGGAGCTCACCAACCATTGATGCTTACAAAAGTGGCCAAATGCCCACATATACTTGGAACCAAACACCGGAAGCTAAATCAAAATTGTATTGAAGACATTAATGTTTCTACATTTACCGCTCAAGAATTCCTCGATCTACGGAGCTTCACTCGCATCGCTAATCGTGTTCCGAGGCTCCTCCGGGATCAAAATGACCTAATTCGCATTCATTCCTCGGCTTTCCATTTATGGAGGAAATGATGTCCAACCACCTCGCCTATTGTAATAACTACTTCATTGGAATCGGTGAAGGCCCTGGCCGATCAGAAGCTACAGATTACGGAATGCTCATGTTCTACCATTTGAATCTTTCTTGAAGGGATCATGGTAGGACTGACAAGTTGACGTGGAGTGGTGAGTGAGCAATGATCGGGCAGGAAAACGATAAGGCATATACAAGCGGTACTGATCCATGGTTGTTGAAGTGTATGAGCTAGATGGAGGAACTCAATAGCTGAGAAGAGAATGTAGATGTCATAATACGGAAAAAAGGACGTGGTGGCAAGGGATAGGTAATGGAGGTCCGTGATGAATGTTTCTCGATTTCTGGGATTCGATTCGCTGAAGCCTGAGGCACTTAGTTCTTTGTATCTGGGATCCCCGGTATCCCGATGTGCGATAAGCTCCTTTTCCTAGGGGCTAGCCCCTACAAGCTAAACATGATCCACTGACTGGCCCTCACTGTTGAAATCGCGACGAAGATATCGCGACATTCCTCGCCAAGCATGTGCACCTGAATTTCACTCGATTCCCATCACGGGATCTATCGCCACGGTCTCCCTCCAAGAATCCACTCATCCCAAGATTTCCGTGGGTTGATTTTCCGATGCTTCCCGCACTTCATCAGCCTCAAACCATAAATATTCCCTTTGTGTTGAAGTCATGACGAGCTTAAACAGATGGCTACCTTTTAATAATGCTACCTGATTCGGACGACTTATAATTATCCTCCTAATAGAAAGGAACCCTTTACTACTAAATGTTGGGTGAATTGACACTCCCCGAGATCCCGATGACCATTGATCAGCTTCGATGGATCTCGGTTGCCAATATCAAAACTTTGCCCACCCGCTTGACCCGCTACTTGGAAAAAACAAGTATTCTCCCGTGCTGCGCTTGAGCATTTTGTGTGACTAGCGGGGCCGAATGCTTCTCTAACCCATGACTAGAATTATTACTAACACTATGCTGCCATGGAAAATAGAGAACAGATGGTAGCCCATTTTGTTGTGGGGGAAACCATATCCTCATAATCAACACCTTATTTGTACAAACTTTTCCACGAAGTTTTTCTTTGTGCTTGTCATGATCCATCCTCGACTGTGATTTGTTCTTGAATACCCACTTCCAAAGAAATACTTGGTTCCATATGGATGTTCCACCAAGTTCCATGTCCCATTCTTACTGAGAGCATCATATTCCTTTTTCATAGCTTCTTTCCATTCATCATGAGAAACAACTTTTTAAAAGGAATTTTATTCAAGGTTAGTACATAAATTCAACTCACACTCATATGAAACATCCATATCATCTACATCACCTAAGAGATTACAAAATGGTAGAATAATTTATAGAAACTCTAATTTTTATCACATCATCATTGATAACTATATTTGAAGAGTCTCAATAATTTATAATTAATTGATATAGCAATTATTGAAGAGTTTATAGAGTTCACATAAATGTACTTTAATAGTAAATTTTCTAATCGATAAGTCCATTTCTACAAATCAATTATAATCCACGAAATTTACCATTGAGCATATTAAGCAATACCTATACCATAAATCCATGTCCAAAATATAAAAAATTAGATATTTTAAAGATTCTTGGATATTAATCAAAGGACATAATAATAGTACGTTAAACACAAATTCTATAAATTTTACACTTTCTATATTAAATTACATTTATGGGCTTGATATACTAATATTTATTTGATGTCAATTGTTGCACATAAAGAATCAAGGTGTTTTACAAAATTGGTCATTGATTCTCTCTCTTTCTCTCTCAGGCCAAATTTGGTTTATTGAACCTTAAGAAAGTTAATGAATCACTTGGGTTTCTTTAAAAAAATATTTGAAGGTTGGTACTGTAACAAATATTTTGAAATTGTGATTTGATGTGAGTGTACTAAGGGCATTTGACAAATTATTTTTACCCATGATGTTTTAACATTTGTCTAAGACTCTATTTCATTATGGAGCTCATGAGCTCATGAGAGTTTGTTTAGATCTATGTGTATGTGTGTGTGTGAGAGTGAGTTATATTTAGTTTATACTTTGAAAAATATTTCTCCCTTCATCTAACATGAAAATGACATGTGCAAAATGGTTTTTGAAAGGAATTGAAATCTCCAACTTCATCCTCCCAAAAAATTCCATTTTGAATGAGATGGATTAAATTTTTCCACTCCAAAAAGTTTTTTGTTTTTAAATTAAGGAAGGCCCAAAAAGAGTGTCATTTCTATTTTTTTTTAATAATTGTTTAATGGTTAAGAACAACTCACTCCATGTTGTTTAGATAATTTTAAAAACAAAGAAAATGCAGTTTGTTTCAATAGACTTCCATAAAAGACAACTTGAATCCATCTCACAATATTTAATATATATCATTAAACGTAATCATTAATAAGTGTTTAAGAACTTATAACTTAATGTTAGTTTGAAAATGCTTTTAATTGTAAAAATGTAAAATCTATTTTTTTCCATTCAAAATCAAAATCCTTAAAAATTCATATCCAAATCCAAAGAGTACTTAACTATAATAATATGAAACATAATAAGATAATATGAAAATATTTCAAAGATAAAAATATTTAAGAAAGCTTATTTTCAATTTTTGAAATTATAATTAAAGTAGTAAAACAAATTAGTGGTTTCATGATCATTTTTTGTTTAAGGTTTAATAGCTAAAAGTTGATCTCATAATCAATATATTCAATAAAGTTGTTAACAACACTATACAAAAAAAACAACTACAAATCAATACACCCAAACCACTACAATATTAATAATTAAAAAAATTAATACATAAAACAACACTACAACCAAATCACTTAAAAAACAATAACCCTAACTTTTTCTTAATTCTTTTTAATAGAAATTTTTGAAAATTATAAATTTAAATAATCCGCAAAGATTAAAAAAATTGATTTTTTTTTTCTTTGATATTATCAAATTTTTGTTACTTCTCAAAATCTCAACTTTAAACTATTTATTATACTAAAAACAAATACTTTTATAGTATATATGAAGAAATACATAATTATTTATGTGATAAAATGAAAATGATATATAACACTTCTAAAAAAAAAAAAATGAAACAAATAAAATATACAATATCCACATTAATATAAAATAAAAAACCAAATATATAACCCAAAAATTAAATATGAAACAAATAAAATATACAATATCCACATTAATATAAAATTAAAAACCAAATATATAACGAAAAAATAATAACGAAGGTTATCTATGATCTATAATTTTTTTTTATAAACATTAACATATAAAATCAATATTACTAGCACAACCACTTAAAACCGTGGCTGATGAACGCCGAAAGGCGTGGACAGAAAATGAAACGTACTACCAGAAATTGAAACTCACAACCAAAAAATGAGCGCATACAGCCAGCACAACCAACGTGCTAAATCCAAAGTTTAATCATTTAAACGTGGCAATCATATAGTGCTTCAATAATTTCTTAATATGATTAGGTAAATGTTAAAAGGTAAACATGTTAACAGATGCATTCAAAAATACAAGGAAGTTATGAAGAGGAAATCACATTCATTGATTTGGGAGGACGACTAAGAATATGCCAACATCTTCAATTGTTAGCCATCAGATTAGAATTTTAGATTAAAAGGTGATTAATTGTTCTCATTGTCAATAGGTGTACGCCTTTTTGGCGTAATTAAAACTACCCAACCACAAGGTCAACGTTATCATTGTTTTTATCTTCCCCATAGCTTGTGTTCTTTCGTGATTTCATCATTATGTGTGTTCCTTTATTACTTGTAAAGGGCGTCTTCCTATGTACAATAGATTTCATGATTGCGGGTGTTCCTTTCTTACAGGTAAGCCCCTCTCAATTTTATACTATATTTAGGAATTGTTTAGAGTTTAACATAATTAGATTATTTTATTTGTATAGGCTCAAAATCATAATTGCTACTTAGAATAAGATTCATATCGTTAAATTACAAAATTTCTAGCAAGTGAATATAAATCTTTCTCTCACCTAAATTTTTTATTTATATTAAAAGTTATAGTGTATATAAATAGCTAAGTATATTCATAGTAGCAAATCATGTATAGATTTTCATGATCTATTTCAAGTGCTCTTGTCATAGTGAGTTTGATTTTTGGCCTCAAGATGTCCTTCATCTTGTGAAAGACATTGATCTAATCTTCTTTGAATAAAAAAAAAGTGCAATAAATATGTCAGTATCCATGTACCCCGTAAGGAGTGCTGAAAATAAAATGAGCATTCAATAGTCCTTTAACATGATAGAAAACTTCAATACTCAAACATTGAAGTAATATCTATACTTATTGATATAATTGGAATATTAATTTCCATGTTTGTAATACTCCAACATTGAAGTAAGATATATACTTATTGATGTAATTAGAAGACTCATTTCCATGCTTGTAATATTTCTTATGAACAAAAACCTAGAATAACAAGGGTTACATAAGCTATAAAGAAAGCTAGCACCCTAAATGGTTGGTACAAAATAAATTCCATGAGAGACATGGAAAATGAATCTATCAGGATTAGACTGTGTGAGTTTGTAATTTCCCAAATTACTTAATGGCTTAATTAATATTCATTTTTTCACAACAATTAAACATTTCTCAACCCTAAATCACAACAACAAGAACTTAGAAAGAGGGATCTAGTATCAAATCATGGTTTTACAAAAAAACCCGAAATTGTCAAAACAAGAGCTTAGAAAAAAGAGATCAAGTATTGAACTGTTAGAATTAATGCTTACATAGATTGGTTTGGATTTGTTAGATCTAGTTAATTGTGAGAGATATTCTCCAACTCTAAGATCCTATTTATGTGTATGTGGTTGAGAGATTCCCTCATGAGTTTGTTATGTTGTTGAGGGAAAAATTCATGTATAAATATCTGTAACATCCCTCTCTTGAGAACACATGTTATTGAGTTATTCTTTGAGGAAACTTGCATGCAAGCGATACATATTTAGTATATGGTTGTCTCTTCACTTATGGATTCTTATGATGATGTTGACGTATTATGATGTTATGTTGTTTGATATCTATGTATTGACAGATGCTACTGACGAGTTTTCCCTGAGTGTGCATGACACTTGACAGATTGAGGATGCCGATGGCATGGATGGGCCTCCTTGGACTCCAAATTGAGTCGCAGTGGATTGTATTGGTTTGGGTATTTTATTTATGAATATGTGACATATGATCCGGTATATTATGATGTTGTTTATGGATCATTGAAATTTTTTTGTTGATGGATGCAAGCTGACGATTTCTTGCTAATGAGACTCATATAAGGAGTAAGGGGCCATGCACAAAAACTAGATATTGAGGGAGAGGCATGGAAACATCCCTGTCATAGCCTACTATCACTCTCGTCATGGCTCGAATTATAGGTTAACGATTACCTAGTTTGAGAGATCCACGATGTCGTGAGGGAAGATTGACACAGTCGCTCATGAAGATTCTAAAGGGCACGGAATAAGGTAGGGTCCTTATTCCTTAGAGGCCCTTAGTTTCTCATAAGGTCCCATGAATGGAGTGTTGACTCCAGGGGTTGGAAAACTACCAAAACCAGTCAAATGAGAGTGGCACCCTTGGAGCGTAGAGTGCATCTTTAAGGGCACATCACAAAATAAAAAATTTAAATCTAAAGGTGAGATTCACCCTTGGAGGACTGAGTGCATCTTGAAGGGAACGTCACAGAATTAAAAAAAAGTGAGTCAAAGAATCTAGGTGGCCTAGAAAAGTTTGAACAAATGTTAAACCTTGTAAAATCTTGAGCACTTGCCGAATTAATTAATTGATTAATTAATTAACTAAAGAATGAATTTATGAAGCATAATTCCTAAGGGTCTAAGCTCGTGCAAATAAAAATGTAACTAAGCCTATGTCTAAGATTAGTGAGAAGACTAAAAATTTCATTTCATAAATTAAATATTGAGGGGTGAAGTAAATCCATTTAATAAATCAATAAAAATAAAAGAAATCTAAAGAAGTTATTTAATACACCTTGTGCAAGTAAATAACAAATTAGAAATTAAAATAAGGAAGGAATAAATCGTACAAGAAGGTGTAAGCATAGAAAGGTATCTAAAGAATAGTCTAACTAGAGAACATTCCTATTTTAACTCAACTCTGTTTTAGAAAGGCGTCAGTCATAAATGGGAAATAAAGGGAATAAAGGGACAACTAGGAGTGATTTTAGGAGCGCATTTAGGATGGGTGAGAGATTTTGACATTTAATTAAATTAAATTGTGTATATATTGGTGTAGTCAAGGGAATGTATGACAAGTGTATGGGGGGAATAATTCCCAATTAAAATTAAAGAAAAAATGAATTAATTATGAAAATGGAAAGTTGTCACTAAGGAAATTCTATAAAACAAATGGCTGAGAGGAGGAAGGGATTACACGGGTTATGAGTAAGGTTATGCTACATAAATTATGACTGGTTTTACTTATAAGAGTTGGGATACCCAGCTCAAGAGAGAGAGAGTGGTAGATCTACCTCTCGAGGTGAGCTGGGAGCTAGAGGATTCTGGTTGTGTTTGTGTATGCCCCCTTTGCGGCTCGGGGGGCTAAGGGGGAAGAATAGTACCCCTAGTGTTGGCTGGGAGGTACCGGTGAAGTCTCCACGGTTAGAAAGTGGAGAGCTAGACGGAGCAGAATCGTGGGAGAACATATTCGAATTATTGTCTTCGGTTACGGTACTCTCTTGAGGATTGTAATTGCAAAAATTTTAATTGTAATGAGTTCTTAGAATTCGCCACGAACTGTGATTACAAATTTAATGTATAGATAACTGAGAGCGATCTCATTTCGTTATTTTCCTATTATTTGTTGAGGCTTATTTAGCATGATGATTCTTGTTATGCCGATGATTTTTACTTGAAACCTCAACAAGATTTCCTTTTGTTTCTTCTACGAATTTTTTATGGATTTACAACCCCTACAATTTCCTTTAAAGATTTCTATGATTGGCATGTTTTTCTCTGCTTTTTTTTAGGACTGAAGGCCATGCACCCTCCTTCTCTGGCCCAATGATTTTGGGAATCCTTACTCTATGTTTTTGAGGAGATAAAGGCTCTATCTCTCCACCCTTTTCCCAACAACTTACATGCAAGTTTTCTCTGTGTTTTGGGTGGATTTTATTACCTCTGCGATTGCATGTATCCCGATGACTTAGCTCTTTTTCCTTGCGTTTTTATATTGCAAATTTTCCCAGCGTTGAAGAATACCCTCAATGTTTTTTACTATATTCCTAATGTTTTATGAGAGCTCCAGATCTTATTTGACCTCCATAGCTCAACGCTTTTGATACATTCGCTACGTTTTTATGAGAGCCCAAGCTCTGAATCGACCTCCAACGCTCAATGTTTGTTATGCTTTATCCTTTGTGAATTTTTGTGACTTAAGGAGATTGGTGTGTATGGGAGAGGACGCTTTGTGTTCACCTTTAAGGAATTGATGAAATTCCTTTAAAGTCACTGTGTTTTTACCACACTCAGTGATTTTACCACTTACTACTCAGTGATTTTTCCACTTATTACTCAGTGATTTTACAACTTAAGTTACTCAATGATTTTTCCACTTATTACTCAATGATTTTATCACATATTACTCAATGATTCTACCACTTATTACTTAGCGATTTTACCACTTACTAATAATCAATTTTTCCACTTATTACTCAACGATTTTACCACTTACTTTGTGATTTTACAACTTATTACTCAATGATTTTACCACTCATTACTCAACAATTTTACCACTTATTACTCAATGATTTTACCTTTTATTACTTATCAATTTTACCCTATATTACTGAATGATTTATTCTCCTTTGCTTGCGATTTTATACATCTTCAATCTCTGTGCTTTTTAGACCATTTCGCCCATAAATCATGTTCCTCCTAGTGTTTAATTTTGAATCATCTCTCTGTATTGAATTTGAATTTTTCCCAGATTTAGAGTTTCCTCCTGGTAGTGTTTACCCTGCGTTTCAGCTAAATTATGTCTGCATTTATTTTACTTCATATTATTTTCTTTTTCCTTAAAGAGGGACCGCGTTTTCCTTAACTATAGCTGAGTTGTTTTTCCTAAATTATCTCTGCGTTTATCAAAAAAAGGGGATTGTGCTTTCCAATTTTGGTAAGCATCACCTTCGAGATCGACAAGTGTTTACATAATCCTCACATTCATGCTAATATTCCCTTAAAATCATCATGTTTTAAGTCTACCAACATTCGTAATGCATTGATTTTATCTTTCAAGTGGTGCATTTTTATTACGATAAGCTTTGAATCCTCCCCGCTTTTATGCCATATAATTAGCTTGTGTTAATTGGTGTAATTGATATCTAATATATATAGTTTTATTATATGTTTTTATGTTTTATTAAATGTATATTTAAATGTTGATATCTGATATATAGGCCCAATATTTTTATTATGTCTCACATGTCGTTTAAAAAACAATTTTAGTTCCTCTTGAATAAATTCAAGGAACAAAAATATAGACTTCTCTTGCTGCTTGACTAATGTTGAAGCGTGATAAATTAAGTAATTAAATTTACTTGCATGCCTCTATTAATGTTTAGGTGTGACCACTTAAGAAATTAGACCATTCGTGCACCATGAATAACGCTGATGTATGATGAGATGTGTAATAATTTACTCTTGTTTCCATTAAATTGATGCATGATTGATTAAGCAGATAGATTTATTGCGCCATGAAATAAACCAATAGTTTACTCTTGCGCAATGAATAATTAATGATTGATGAATGATTAAGTTATTAGTTTACTTGCGCCATGAATTTAATATTGATGCATGCCTAGTTAAGTAGTTAGAAATCCTTTCGCCATGAAAATAAGGTTGAGAATACTCTTGTAGCATTTATTATGTTGACGTATGATTGTTTAAAGTTTATTTACTCTTGAATCATTTATTGTTGATGTGTAAATGATTAAGTAATTGGATTTAATGCATCTTGCAATAATTTCGACGTGAAAAAAATATTATTTAGTGATTTGGTAACCTTGCATCTTGAAATTAAACGTTGATGTATGATCGGTTGTGGAATTGCTTAATCTTGTGCCTTGAATTAATGTTGGTATATGATGAGTTATGCGATTGATTACTTGTGCACCATGTTTAATTGATGATTAGGATTGATTGATTGATGAAATTGATTATCGTGGATGTTGTTGATTTAACTAGTTGGTTTTGGACTTGATTGTGTTAGTGGGATGTAGACACCTCCTTGTTTCTTAGAATAGTCGCCATCCATAAGACCTTAAATGGTCAAAATCAATCGAATGAATCCTAGGCTTGAGCATTCCTTATGTGTTTTGGAGGTCCTAACCATGGAGGGTATCTTGGGTGGGTATTATCTTTATGTCATCGTTATGTTATTGTTATGTTATCTTTATGTTATCTTATGTTATATTTATGTGATGAGTTAAGCGATTAAAAGTATTGATAATTCCAATTGATCATGATGAATTGATCATGTGTCACCATTTATGATGCTTGTTAATTATGTGTCATTATTTAAATGTGATGATGTGTTGATTATTTTTCGTTACTAATTATGTTGATGCGTTGGTTGCGATGTCATTTGATTACAATGATAAGTTGCTTGTTATTCTTTAATTATGATGTCGTTGATTATGCGTTGCTTGAATTATGTGTTGACACTAATTTATTAATGCTTAAAAACAAATTACCTATTGTGTTGCATTTTTCCTAGTCATAATGGAGGGGTCGTTACATATGTATTAGAGAGGGTTCAACCCTGCGACTTGGGATCATTACGCCATCCATTGTATTAAACACTTGATTAATACTTTATCACTAATTAAATTGAATTGTGTTCCTATAGGCAATCATGATTAGAGGACACCGTGGAGGTAGATGATGTGGTGCTAGGGGGGGAGGTGCGATGCCTCGAGTAGCATCCATGCCAGAGGGGTCTAACCCCCAAGGAGAAGAGCAGGTTATTGGATAGGAGTAGATTGTTGTGGGGGATGTGGTTGGGTTAATGAGGTCCTTTCAGAGGATGTTAGAGGCCTTGATTAACCAACTAGATAGATATGAGGCCAGGGTTCCTATACCCCCTGAGGATCCACAACGCGCCCCATCCGGTACTGGCAACATTCACAGAGAACTTAAGAAGGTTAAGTTTCTTGAGTTCATGGGTTCCACGGATGACCCAATCGTCGAGGCATGGTTGGAGAACATGGTGATGTTATTCGCAGTTTGGGACTACACCTACAACATGAAAGTCTGCATGGAGGTATTTTAGTTGAAGGGGAGCGCTCTTCTATGGTGGAAGACGCTCCTACCACAACTGAACATGGTCATCAAAGAAGTGTCATGAGAATTATTCAGGGAGAGGTTCCGGGAGATGTATTTTTCAGAGGAATTCATTGAGCACTAGCTCAATGATTTCAACACCATGGTGGTCGTACAGTGCCCGGGTATGAGGCCTGATTCATGGAGCTTCTTAGGTATGATCCACATCTGAACACCAAGAATATCAAGGAAAACAAGTTTGTGTTCATCCTTAACGTTAGCATTCATGTGAAAGTAAGGATCGTAATTCCTCGAAAGTTGCACGATGCAGTCTAGAAGGCCCTTATAGTAGAGGAAGAGTTGATCAGTGGGGGTCATAGTAGGACTACTGTGAGAACAATGAGACATGTGACATCTGGTGCATAGCAACATAAGACACCAACTAGACATTCATCAGGGCATCGAGGTACATCGAGAGGATCCACATTCACGACACCATGACGATCGATGCCTCAACAATGGACTCGATACAAAGGATGACAACACTAGCAGTAGCATCATCCGTAGCACCAACAGTTTGGGAATTCTCAATAAAACATACCAAGGTTCTAGGATGGTGGGCCAACATCTTCTACTTCGGGGACCAAGAATACTGGACCGAAGACTGGATTTTAGACTTGGGGAGAGGCACATTACCAATGTGATTGTCTGGTTGAGAGGGAAAGAACAGTTGGGTTAGCCAGACACACTACAATAGGATATTTTGGCAAGGCCCATCAGATTAATGTAGTGGTGAATAATCGCCATGCCGAGCACTACTCTATTGTTCTCAATACGTTAGGTACCATCGCTAATTAGACCTTTAGTATTTTGATAGATCCTGGTGCTACAGAGAGATTTATTTTTGGTACAACGCTAAAAAGAATTAAGGTAAAAGAAGTCGAACATGAAAAATTTAACTATGTGGAAATGGATTCGGGTGCCAAGGAGAAGGTTGGAGGAAAGGTTATGGACTGTAGCCTCGAACTAGGAGACTTTGTAATGAATGCCAACCAGTATGCCATGATATTAGGATATTATGACGTCGTGAACGATATGGACTGGTTGGAATCACATGATTCGATAATCAACTGTAAGATGAAATAGGTGAGTTTGATCCATGATAATGGATGGAGATGAGTGATTGTAGGAAGAAACTAGGGAGTTTCCCTAAGGTTCATTTCTTCCCTACAACTACGAAAGAGCATGCGCAAAGGATGTAATCTATATGAAATATTAGCGTTGAATGCCAAGGGCATGTAAAAAGGATTAGAAAACCTTTTGGTAGTATGAAAGTTTGCAAACATGTTCCTAGAAGACTTACTAGGTTTGTCATCCGAAAGAGAGCTGGAATCTACCATCGACTTAAAACATGGAATTGAACTGATAGAAAGAACTCCTTATCAGATGTCGACCCTTGAGTTACAAGAGTTTAAAATGCAACTAAATTAGTAGTTGGAACTACAGCTTATACTTCCAAGTGTGTCGCCTTGCGGTGCGCATGTATTGACTATCATCAGTTGAACAAGGCAATGATCAAGAGCCAGTATCCATTGCCAAGATTATAATATTTTCTTGATTAGATGAAGGGCGCGATGGTGTTTTCAAAGATCAATTTGAGATTAGGATATCACCAATTACATATCAAAGAGGAAGAAATTCCTAAGACTGCATTCAAGAAGAGGTTCAAACATTACGAGTTTACCATTTTACTGTTTGGACTAAAAAACACCCCAGGGGTATTCATGAGCTTGATGAATGGGGTGTTCTACTAATACTCATACAAGTTTGTTCAAGTATTCATTGATGACATATTGATTTATTCTCGAATGATGGAACAACATGATGAACATTTGTGATTAGTACTACAGTGTTTACGAGAAAACAAATTATAAGGGAAACTGTCGAAATGCTCTTTTTATCAATTGAGTATTCATTAGATAGGGTATGTTATCTCCGACGAAGGCATCGTTGTGGATCCAAAAAAGGTAGAGGCTATTATGGAATGTCATGCACTGACGGACATACAATAAGTACGTATCTTTATCGGTTTATCAGGATATTACTGATGGTTCATCGAAGGTTTTTCGAAGATAGCAAATCTGATCACAGAATTGTAAAAGAAAAACAAGTTTGTATGGACAAATAAATGTGCGGAAGCATTTCGAAGGCTTAAGGAGATGTTGACAACAAATATGATACTAAGAATCCCCAACATGGATCAGGAATTCTTGGTAATATTCCACGCATCCAAGGAAGGCTTAGACGGAGTCTTGATGCAAGGAAGTCGAGTGATCGCTTACATCTCAAGGAAATTAAGAAATCATCAAGAGAAATACGTGACACATGATTTGGAGTTATTGGCCATTGGGTATGCCCTGAGAGTGTGGAGACACAACCTAATTGGACACAAATTTAAACTAAAGACAAACCACTATGGGTTGCATCACATATTTATGCAAAGTGACTTGAACACGCGACAAAGGCGTTGGTTAGAATTGCTTAGCGAGTACGATTTTGAGGTTACCTACATAATAGTAACAATGAACAGAGTGGCAGATGCACTGACTCAAAGATACACATATTTTCAATGATACCTCTTCAGACGAATCTTCGAGAAAATATTCTAACTATAAAGTGCGACGATGACTAGTATAAAGAGGTTAAGGAAAATATCGGACATGACACCATTTTGGTACCAAAATTTGAGGGATTTACATTGGACAACGACAGATTATTAAGGTATAATAACTGGATTTACATGTCGCCTAACAACGAATTGAGAAGTTTGATCTTAATAAAATATCATAGAGCAGTGTACATGGCTCATCTAGGAGTCACGAAGATGAGAGAAGACCTTAAGCCCTTATTATTATGGAAAGGAATGAAGGCGGACATAGTTAACTACGTGGCAAGATGTATAGAATGTCAACAAGTTAAGGATGAACATAGACATCCAACGTGATTAATACAACCACACGCTATTCCTAAATCTAAATGGGAAGTCATTTCGATGGACTTTATTGTTGGGTTGTCATTGACGGCAAGGAGGCATGACTCAATTTTGGTATTTGATACTTTGATGAAGAGTGTACATTTTATCCTTGTGCGTACGACATATCAGGTGCCAAACATAACTAGAAATTTTATTAGTGATATTGTGAAATTGCATGGCGTGCCTAAAAGGATCATATCTGATCAAGGATCAATGTTTACATGACGATTTTGGACTAGTTTCCAAGAGGCCTTGGGAACCCAACTTAACTTTAGTACCGCGTATCACCCAGAGATAGACGGGTAGATAGAAAAAATGAACCAAATCTTGGAGCATATGTTGCATATGTATGTGGTGGAAAAAAAGAAGCATTGGGAAGAGTTCTTTCCACTGGTAGAGTTTGCGTACAAAAGCAACTATCAAAGCACCATTAAGATGGTGCCATTCGAGTTTATTTATGGGTGACCATGTCAGACACCTTTGATATGGGATTGACTTGAGGATAGGGTCCTGGTAGGACTAGAAGTTATCCAAGAAATGGAAGAACAAATGAAAATGATAAGACAAAGGATTAAAGAAGCGCAATATCGACAAAATAGTTATGTCGACGCGCACCTTATTGAATGTAATTATGAAGTTGGTTATCGAGTTTTCTTGCAAGTAAAACTACACAAGAGTTCTATTATGTTTGGGAAGGGTGCTAAAATCTATCCTAGGTTTTTGGGACCTTTCGAAGTTGTGGAAAAGAAAGGGCCTGTGGCCTATCGATTGGCCTTGCCTGAGTCTTTGAGGCATATGCATGATGTTTTTCATGTATCTGTTTTGAGACATTATGTTAGTGATCCTACACATGTGATTAACATGATTTCCTTGCAGGTGTTGGACGAGGGTGCACTCACAATAGAGAAAATAATCATTATAGACCATCGCATTCGACAACTGCGACGTTGAACAGTCGATCAAGTCAAGGTCCAGTGGGAAAATTATAGTCCACACTTAGCTACCTAGGAGGACACATATGATATGTGCTAGCAGTTTCCATATTTGTTTGATAGTTAGACATTTAGATTTTTTCAGGTTCTTTATTTACTACATTTATATTGTGAAACTTCGGGAAGAAGTTTAAAACAAGAGGGGGTGTATGTAACATCCCGCTCTTGCGAACACATGTTATTGACTTATTCTTTGAGGAAACTTGCGTGCAAGTGATCCGGTTTTAGTATATGGTTGTCTGTTCGCTTATGGATTCTTGTGATGATGTTGATGGATTATGATGTTATGTTATTTGATATCTATGTATTACCAGATGCTATTGACAATTTTCCCCTGAGTGTGAAGGACACTTGAAATATTGAGGATGCCGATAGCATCGATGGACCTCCTTGGACTCCAGATCAAGTCAGGGAGTAGATTGTATCGGTTTGGGTATTTTATTTATGCATATGTGACATATGATCGGGTATATTATGATGTTTTTTATGGATCACTGACAATGTTTCGTTGATGGATGCAGGATGAGGATTGATTTCTAATCAGAGTCACATAAGGAGTAAAGGAGCCATGCATAGCAACCAAATATTGAGGGAGATGTCTGGCAACATCCCTATCACAGCCTACTAGAATTCCCCTCGTGGCTCGAATTATAGGTTAATGAATACCCAATTCGAGAGATCCATGATGCGATGAGAGCAGAGTGAGATAATCGTTGGTGAAGATTCTAAGGGGCGTGCAATAAGGCAAGTTCCTTATTCCTTAGAGGCCCGTAGTCTCTCACAAGGTCATTTGAATGGAGTTGTGACTCCATAGGTTCGTCAACTACCAAAACTAGTCAAATGAGAGTGGCACCCTTAGAGCATGGAGTGTGTCGTGAAGGGCACGTCATGAAATTAAAAATTTGAATCTAAAGGAGAGTGGCACCCTTGGAGCACTGAGTGTGTCTTGGAGGGCACGTTGCGTAATTTAAAAAAATGAGTTAAATAATCTAGGTGGCCTAGAAAACTTTTAGTGAATGTTAAACCTTGTAAAATCTTGAGCACTTGCCGAATTAATTAATTGATTAATTAACTAACTAAAGAATGAAATTATTAAGCATAATCCCTAAGGTTCTAAGCTCATGCAAATAAAAATGTAACTAAGCCTAAGTCTAAGATTAGTGAGAAGACTAAAAATTTAATTTCATAAATTAAATATTGAGGGGTGAATTACATCCATTTAAGAAATCAATAAAAAAAACAAATATAAAGAAGTGATTTAATACAACTTGTGCAGGTAAATACCAAATTAGAAATTAAAATAAGAAAGGAATAAAGAGTACAAGAAGGTGTAAGCATAGAAAGGTATCTAAGGTCAATTCTAACTAGAGAACATTCCTATTTAAACTCAACTCTGTTTTAGAAAGGCATCAGTCATCAATGGGAAATAAAGGGAATATAGGGACAACTAGGAGCGATTTTAGGAGCAATTTTAGGATGGGTGAGGGAGTTTGACATTTAATTAAATTAAATTGTGGATTTATTGGTGCAACCAAGGGAACGGGTGACTAGTGTATGGGGGGGATAATTACTAATTAAAATTAAAAAAAAATGAATTAATTGTGAAAATAGCAAGTTGTCACTAAGGAAATTCTATAAAAAAAAATGGCTGAGAGGAGGAAGGGTTGACACGGGTTATGAGTAAGGTTATGCTACATGAATTCTTAGTGGTTTTACTTGTGAGAGTTTGGATACCCATCTCCAGAGAGAGAGAGTGGTGGATCTACCTTGCGAGGCAAGCTCAGGGCTGGAGGATTCTGGTTATGTTTGTGCATGGACCCTTTGTGGCTTGGGGTTCTAAGGGGGAAGAAGAGTACCCGTAACATTGGTTGGCAGGTATTGGTCAAGTCTCCACGGTTAGAAAGCACAGAGATAGAAAAAGTACAAGCGTGGGAGAACATCTTTGAATTCCCGTCTTCTGTTACGATACTCTCTTGAGGATTATAATTGCAAAAATTTTAATTGTAATGAGTTTTTAGAATTCGCCAAGAACTGTGATTAAAAATTCGATGTATAGATCACTGAGAGCGATATCAGTTCATTATTTTCCTATTATCTATTGAGGTTTAGTTAGCATGATAATTCTTATTATGCCGATGATTTTTACTTGAAACCTCAACAACATTTCCTTTTGTTTCTTCTGCAAATTTTTATGGATTTACAAGTCCTCCGATTTCTTTTAAATATTTTTACGATTGGCATGTTTTTATTTACATTTTTTTGAGGAGTAAAGGCCCGGTGCCCTCCTTCTATGGCCCAACAATTTTGGGAGTCCTTACTCTGCATTTTTGGGGAGCTAAAAGATCTGTATATCCACCCATTTCCCAGCAACTTACATGCAATTTTTCTCTATGTTTTGGGTGGATTTTATCACCTCTGTGATTGTATGTATCCCGGTGACTTAGCTCTTTTTCCCTGTATTTTTTTGTTTCACATTTTCCCAGCATTGATGAATACCCTCAACATTTTTTATTATATTCCCTGCATTTTATGAGATCTCTAGCTCTGAGTCGACCTCCATTGCTCAATGTTTTTGATACATTCCCTGCATTTTTATGAGAGCGCAAGCTCTGAGTCGAACTCCAACGCTCAACATTTGTTATTCTTTATCCTCTGTGAAATTGTGTGACTTAAGGAGGCCGGTGTGTATGGGAGGGGAGGCTTTGCGTTCTCCTCTAAGGACTTGGTAAAATTCCTTTAAAGTCCCTACATTTTTACCACTTAATACTCAACGATTTCACAACTTACTACTCAATGATTGTTCCACTTATTACTCAACAATTTTACTACTTACTACTCAATGATTTTTCCACTTATTACTCAATGATTTTACCACTTATTATTCAATGATTTTACCACTTATTACTCAACGATTTTACCACTTACTACTCGACATTTTCTCCACATATTACTCAACGATTTTACCACTTATTACTCAGTGATTTTACCACTTATTACTCAACAATTTTACCACTCATTACTTAACGATTTTACATTTTATTACTCAGTGATTGTACTCTATATTACTTAGTGATTTATTCTCCTTTTTTAGTTATTTTATATATCTTCAATCTCTGCATTTTTCATACCATTTTGCCCATAAATCGTGTTCTTCCTGGCGTTTAATGACGAATCATCTCTGTGTATAGAATTTGAATTTCTCCCAGATTTAGAGTTTCCTCCTGGTGGTGTTTACCTTGCGTTTCATCTAAATTATCTTTGTTTTATTTTACTTCATATTCTTTTATTTTTACTTAAAGACGAGCTTCGTTTTCCTTAACTGTAGTTCCGTTTGTTTCCTAAATTATCTATGCATATATTAAAAAAAGGGGACTGCACTTTCCAAGTTTGTTAAGCAACACCTTCTAGATCGACAAGTGTTTACTTAATCCTCACATTCATGCTAAGACGCCCTTAAAATCATCATGTGTTAAGTCTACCAACATTCGTGATGCATTGATTTTATCTTTGAAGTGGTGCATTTTTATTGCGATAAGCTTTAAATCCTCCCCC
>SNQJ01S0090348.1:0-13152 GCA_010110895.2 Picea sitchensis | reverse complement strand
CAATTTTATTTTGGAAAAAACATGTATCAAAAGAATTCCTAGGATGACACTCTTTTGGATTAACAATATGATGACAAAAAGGTTACTTTTCTCACTAAAATCACCAAAATAAAAAATAAAACAAGCAAAATCGAGTTTGTTGTTTAACTTGTCCTATAGTGAGAATCGTGAATTCCAAAGACAATCAATCTCTTGGGAAACATCAACTAGAATACCACATAGGGAAGAAAAGGAAAATCTAAGTTTATCTAAATCAGTGTAATCATTCATATCATTAACATAAACAAGTGTTGCATGGTAGCTTAGTCCCTGCCAAGTAGATTTGGAAATGGAGATGATAGTTGGCATACTATAATTATTGATGATGATGATTATTGACATCTATTGAAATCAATCAGTATAGACACGTTAAAATATGGGGATAGACGGGGATTATTATTTAAAAACCTAATATCAACAATATGCTAACTAAAGGATAATTAAAATAGATCTTTAACAATAAGCAAATCTATGTAGAATTAAATGACAATTAATAAAAAAATTAAATATTAAAACTTATGTTCAATTGTTTTTTAGAAATCAAATGATAAAAAAAATTTAAGTATTAAAACTTATGTTGAAATTTCATTAAATACATATACACTAAGACACTGAAAATATAACTTATACCTTAATTTACAATTATTGAAAAAAAATCTACCCACAAATACATGGCAGGAATAAAGTAATTAATATGAAATGGAATATCCCCATAAAGTAAATGAAATGTAAAATGTAAGGAAGTTATATGATAATATAATCCCCTGTAAATCTTGGTTTAATCTGTTTTAATGGGAGATGTCCTCGAGATTTTCTCTTATTAATGCCAATCTTTTCAAACTTGTGTCATGAGTTGTCACTAATAAAAGCATAATTAATGTGCATTGGGAAGGGTGTGAAGGTGGCGGGGATGGAAGGGAGCGATAAATGCTTTGAAACTTTTGTGAACCCGGGAGTCCGTGAACCCGCCAATCTGTGACAACAAGAGGTGAAAAATCGACTAAGTATGGAAATGTGGGGTGGTCAGATGGACTCGGATGGAATCATCGTAGGTAGAGTGAAGCTTGCGAGTTTGAGGAGTCTGGGGTCGAATTGAAGATCACAGAAGTTTTGGGTGCAAGATGTATATCACAGAACATGGGGCATGAGAGTTCGATAGAACCAACCTGGGAACCCGCGGTCATAAAATTGGATAAGTATGGAAAGGAATGACGGTCGGTCGAACTCATAATGTGAGGATATAGATGGATATGAGGATCTGTCAGTCTACCAATCCAGGAACCCAAGATCATAGAAATGCAACTAAGTATAGAATCAGAAAGGGATAATAGAGGGGAAGAAGAAAAGGGAAAAATGACTATGTATAGAAGAGGTAAAATAAAGGGAGAAAATAAATTTATCCCTCACAGAACACCACTTAGTTTGATAATTAAGAAGCGATAGAAACACATTAACTATGGGATAAACATTCTCAACTATGGAATATACTTAAAGTTTGACAAAACCAGGTTCAAGTTTAAAGAGAATTTGTTTATATATATTTCAATATTATTCATATTATTTTATTTTAATAGTATTTTGTGGCCCAAATGTAAACCATGTTCCAATTTGAAGGGTGTTTTATGCTCGCAAATTTTTCTCAAACCCATAAGCAATAGACAAAAATATATGACTTAACATTTTTATATGCAAACATATTCTCAAATATGAAAAGCTCTAATATATGCATAATATTAAATAGGAACATGACGTCAACACCTAAGTTGCCATGTTGTATATATCCACTGATTTGTTGTCTTTGTTAGAGGGTAGTGGCCACAAAACTATATCATATTTGAATCTAACACCCTATCGCAAATTTTTCTTGCATGTAAAATATAAGGAGCAAAAGCTGCAGATGTCACAATAGAGTAGATTTTATTTAAATGGAAGTACTGGGTAGGGAAAAAAAAACTTATCGTGCATTTTTAATTATGGGTCAAAGAACCTCTTAAATTCTTGTAGAAAGAGGTACAATTCATCTATCAATAGTTGTACATGAAAATGATTTAATTTAAAAAAAAAAAAAAATTCAATAAAACAATATTAAACATTGGAAAACACCCTAAATTTTCACTCGACATGTTAACTAATATGTAGCCAAGAAAATATTTTAAAAAATTTTAAGATTACAAAAATTCAATAAAACAATGTTAAACATCGTAAAACACCATAAATTTGTAAAATGTGGGACCTTTAAAGAAGTCCCTCAAATGAAAGTAAAATAGATATAACAGAAAATGGAAGATGTTTTTAAATTTTCTTGTAAAAAGAGAATTCCCGTGAATGGACCAGGAGATGCACGCATTCGTATATGTAAAGTAAATAAATAAAACTTGCTCACATCCATCATAGCTGGGCTAATGATATATGATCACATAAAAATTAAAAGAAAATGATCGGCATGCACAAGAGAACTTTGACACTATGATACGTAGGCAACAAAAAAAAGATAATGATAAAACAACCTCAAATATTTTATATTCAGATAAACTCGGTTACAAAATAGAGTCGAGATTATTCCCAAAATATCTCTCTTGGAATTTCTAAAAAAATATATAGTTTAGTACATATTCTCTGAAATTTAAATGCATTTGTCATAATGACTGGGATTGGGGCTCCCGTGGACCATAAAGAAAATATGTATAATAATGAAGATTGTATAAATAAGAAAGTGTGTGATGGAAGACAGCAAGACCCGTAAAGAAGAAAGAGAAAATTGTCAATCTTCGGTTAAAAATTTCTATTTGAAGAGGTAGAGTAATGGGATGAAGAGAATGATAAAGACAAAATAATTTGATCAGTATGAACTTACTATGATGGTATATCATGCCTTTTCATTTTCTCATTGATGTCCTTTTATGGATTTCCTCGATAGTAATGGGAACCATCTCAACCGCCCTTTTCCCTTCAATGGTAAGTTTGTCGACAACCTTTTTGAACCACTCCTCGATGTAGCTCCTCATGGGCGCCATGTTGATTTCATGTTAGATTTTTATATTGAAGAGTTCAACTTCCAAGTCCCTTAGATCAATAGAGATTTTGTGCAATGCTTCTTCAATATCTTGGGTTTTAGTCAAATAATCAACTAGCTAGTTTTTCACGTCATCTTCACCATATTCAAGAATGCCATAGAAATTTTCAAATGACATCCCTTTAAGGATCTCAAATTGTTCATCAAATGCTTGCTTGGTTAAAAACAATGAGTTGAACATCAATTTCAGGTCTTGGAATTCATTGGTGTTTCCAGCTAGATCTATCTCAGTTAGCTTCTTGAATAGTTTGTCTCTTCTAGATATGTCCTGGCTACATGCTTGAACGATACCATTCAGGTTTTTTACCTTTTCTTTCTAGCATTCGTTTAGTTGGTTTATTCGATCTGGGGAAGGGAGATCCTCCTCTCTTCTTCTCAATTCCATCATACTAGTAACTTTAACACCAAATGGTACGACTGCATCGAGGTAGAAACCTTGCTCGTTTTTCAAATCTGCTTGTTGATATTCCTGAAAAGCATGCGCTCTTGTTCCAAAAGAGACCACACTCTTTGACATCTCCCAAGCCTATGTTATTAATTTCATTCTTCTCTTTATATTCTTTTCCACATAGCCTCAGGCTGATGTGAGAAGGCTTGATGATCCTTTTAACTTTTTCGTAGGTGTGGTAGGATTGATCATTGCTAAAGGACTAGCCAACAGTGGAAGGGGCATTAGAGCTCCCTCCAATTCTTTGATTCTCTCGTTTAACTTGACATTCTCCGCTTCAAGGCTGTCAATAGAGTTGTCTAGAGTATCTCCAGTTGCTCGATGTATCTGGGAGATCTAAAAAGGTCGCATGTTTTGTAGGTTAATCTCTGAATGAGATTTCCCCTTCTTATTCTTTACATATCTCTTTTCAATAATAAATTTTTTGTATTCACTGTAAAAAAAAGGCTCTGAACTGCAAAAGACTATTCTTCATCAAAGGTCTTGGTCCCAATTATTTCCATATGAGGGTTCTGGGGAGTAGTGTTATCTATTTGTTAGTTTTCGGGGAACATTTTCTCAATTCCAATTTCTAGTTCCATATATTCAAGGGAGAGATCGTGGATATCACTTTCTCCCCTCAGTCCCTCCTCTTCTTGCACAATTTTTTTCGTTTCTTGCTCACGGGAATTTTATGAGAACTTTCAATTTTTCTAGAGGGAGGGTTATTATCTCCTCCTCTGCCTAAAGAACTATGTGCGACTTTCTTATTTGGGTAGGCCGTTGGAGTGATGATCCGAGATGATGTGGTCTTGGGTGTAGTAGTCGGGGATTGGGAACTTTTCTCACCCAGAACTTTTCATATCTGCTTGTACTACTCATTGGTGTTGAGTATTGTCTCTAGGTCACTTATGTCATGAGCATGACTTCCTGAGGCATTATCTTCATATTCATTGAGGACAACATTAATGAAAGAATTTTTGAAACTATTAGCAATAGGTGTTCTACAAAAATACCATTAGGGTCGTACCCTTTTACTTTTTCATCATATTTCAAATCAAGGTTGTGGAAGTGGCCCACGAATTCATCAATCTTGTTCATATTCTTGAATATGAAATCCCCGACTTTCCAAGGTAGAGGCATGAATTGATTTTTTCTCTTTTCATGGAAAAAATGCAACCGGTAGGTGTACTGCCTTGCTATCTCAGCAAAAAATATTGTATCAGATATGTGACATTGAAGGAAGGAAGTATTTTATTTGGATCCAAAAATCCTTATAACATTATAGTTCTCCATTTGTTCCAGTGTCCCCTTCCTATTTAGTAATTTTCTTACCTGGTCATATATCCGGGGAAAATCCTTTCCAAATATCAAACCTTTAAAAACTGAGAAAAAATCATTAAAGACTTCACAAAAATGTTGGGAGGCCCTGTGTCTCCATAATATATGGTACTAGAAGGTTATTAGGTCAAATTCACAATTTACCTTCTTCCATAAAGATAATATTGGGAATGGATAGAAATGCTCTATCACGAAAATTAAATAATATGACATAAATAATTTCTTATGCCTTTTGTATTGCGATAATTGGGAAGAGATTTCAATGGAAATCAACTTCCCCAATCGAAGATGGCTTGTTCCTTCACTGTAAAATATAAAATATACAGAATCATCCAAGAGATGCTGGTTGTAATTTCTTGTCCCGTTAGCCTCGTGAAAATCCATACAATTTCCTAGAAAGGGTTTTTGAATGTACTAACCTATAATATGGTGATGTCCTCGGGGACGGTCGTTGGGTCCTCTAACTTCTAAGAATTCTGGTAAGAGGTTCAATCCATTATCATGATTCTTTAATAAAGTCCTGTAAGCCTCTCCCTTGAAAGTAAGTGTTGGCTCAGGAAGTCTTAACATATTTCGAAATACTTGAGGCAATAGGTAGACTCAAGAATGGTCCCGCAACTAGATAATCCGTTGGTTCATAATATAATTCTCGGCACACCAGGTGACCAAATCCTTACAGTCAAAAAATTCGGCGACACAACTTGCTCACACAATTCCAGACGTTCAGATAACTTCCTTTTGGGAAGAAGGGGATGAGTAGTAGTAATAAGCTCTAGACCACTGAAAACTATGGTCCTCATGCCCAAAAATATTCAACGTATATCCATAGAAATGTTGTCAATTTGCAACCATAAGGTGATGAACACTGGAGGATGATAATATAATCTTCCGTAAAACTTGGTTTAATGCATTTTAATGGGAGATGTCCTCGACCTTTTCACTTATTAATGACAAAACTTTTGAATCTGTGTGGTGATTTTTCACTAATAAAAGAATGATTAATATGCATTAAGAAGGGCGCGAAGGTGGCGGGGATGGACCAGAGTAAAAAATTCTTTGAAACTTTTGTGAACCCGAGAGTTCGGGAACACACGAATCTATGACAACACAAGGTGAAGAATTGACTAAGTATGGAAAGGATGGGCATAATGCCTTAAAAAAACTAAAATAACGAACATTTTTTCCCAATTCAAGATCCACACAAAACAAAATTCAGATCCCATAATATTCACCTCTGCCAATTCGATAATAGGGAGGTTGATTTGGTAGATCGAACTATCGATCAGTTCATGCGACTGGGATGCATATGGGGTGCCTGTGAAAAAATATAATGCTTTGATGAAGATTTGTTTGTATTGCAACCTGTGACAGTAACTATGTCCTAATAGTATTTAAAATGAATGTTGGAGGATGATAATGTAATCTCCCATAAATCTTGGTTTAATGTGTTTTAATGGGATATGTCCTCAAGATTTTCGCTTATTAATGCCAATATTTTTGAACCCGTGTGGTGATTTGTCACTAATAAAATCATAATTAATGTGCATTGGGAAGGGTGTGAAGGTGGCGGGGATGGATGGGAGCGATAAATGATTTGCAACGTTTGTGAACCCGAAAGTCCGTGAACCCGCGAATCTGTGACAATGGGAGGTAAAGAATCGACTAAGTATGTAAAGTCAGGGTTGAAAACAGACTCAAATAGACTCGTCATAGGTAGATTGAAGCTTGCAAATTCGAGGAGTCTGGGGTCGAATTGTAGATCACGAAAGTTTTGGGTGCAAGATGTATATCACAAAACATGGGGCATGAGAGTTCGATAGCACCAACCCGGGAACCCATGGTCATAAAATTGGCTAAGTATGGAAAGGAACGATGGTCGGTTGGACTCATGATGTGAGGATATATATGGAGATGAGGATAATAGAAATGCGACTAAGTATATAACCATAAAGGGATAATAGAGGGGAAGAAGAAAAGGGGAAAATGGGTAAGTATAGAAGAGGGAAAAGAAAGGGAGAAAATAGCTTTATCCCTCACACAACAACACTTAGCCTGATAATTATCAAGCAATAGAAACACATTAACTATGGAGAAAACATTCTCAACAATGGAATATAGTTAGAGCTTGACAAACTCAGGCTCAAGTATAAAGAGAATTTGTTTATATTTATTTCAATATTATTCATATCATTTTATTTTAATAGTATTTTTGTGGCCAAAATGTAAACCATGTTCCAATTTGAAGGGTGTTTTCTGCTCGGAAATTTTCCTCAAACCCAAAATCCATAGACAAAATATATGACTTAACATTTTTATATGCAAGAATATTCTCAAATATGACAAGCTATAATATATGCACAATATTAAAGAGGGACATGATGTCAACACATTTGTAGATAGTAGTGGGCTAGCATAATGTTGCATTCTTACTGTGATAATGCCTTAAAAAAACTAAAATAACCAATAATTTTTTCCAATTCAAGATCTACATAAAAACAATTTCAAATCCCATAATATTCACCTTTGTCAATTCAATAATAGGGAGGTTGATTTGGTAGATCGAACTATCGGTTAGTTCAGGTGACTGGGGTGCACCTGGGGTACCTGCGAGAAAAGGTAATTCTTTGATGAAGATTTGTTTGTATTGCAACTTGTGGTAGTAATTGTGTCCCATAAATCTTGGTTTAATGTGTTTTAATGGGAGATGTCCTTGAGATTTTCGCTTATTAATGCCAATCTTTTTGAACCTATGTGGTCAATTGTCACTTGTAAAAGAATAATTAATGTGCATTGGTAAGGGAGCGAAGATGGCGGGGATGGACAAGAGTGAAAACTGCTTTGAAACTTTTGTGAACCCAAGAGTCCGTGAACCCACAAATCTATGACAATAGGAGGTGAATAATAGACTAAGTATGGAAAGACGAGGCGGTCAGATGATCTCATCGTATGTAGCGTGAGGCTTGAGAGTTTGAGGATTCCGAGGTCGAATTGTAGATCATAGAAGTTTTGGGTGCAATATGTATATCACGGAACACGAGGCATGAGAGTTCGATATCACCAACCCAGGAACCCGCAGACATAAAATTGGCTAAGTATGGAAAGGAATGACGATTGGTTGGACTCGTGATGTGAGGATATAGAAGGAGATGAGGATCTGTCAGTCCGCGACCCCAGGAAGTTGTGATCATAGAAATGTGACTAAGTATAGAACCAGAAAGGGATAATAGAGGGGAGGAAGAAAAGGGAAAAATAGGTAAGTATAGTTGAGGGAAAACAAAGGGAGAAAATAAATTTATCTCTCATGTTAGCACTAAAAGTCACACTTTGACTGCTAAAATGCAAGCTCAACACCCATCAGAATGTAAAAGATAATTTTGGTTTTGAATAGGTGGATCGGTAAGATGGATAAAGAAAGAGATAGGGCTTCAAATTGTAGATCAATAGACTACACCAATGGGCAATGGATTCACAAACATCCTACTCATCGAAGGCACAGAAGATGCTCAACAGAAAACAAGATTATGTGCTAATAGGTGGAAGAATGAAAAAGGAAAACATAAGATAGAATGTTCACTAAAAAAATATCCTCTCAATTTAATGAATCAACAAAAACTTGAATATAAACAATGACTGATGGGCAAAATACAACAGATCCTCTACTGCCTAGGGATCCATAAATCATTGACAGCCTTTTATCTTCAAATATGAAATATATTCAAATAAGAAGAAATATAAACAAAAGGGTTACAATTTTAAATCACAACTCTCATGATTCTCCAATAGCAGTAACTATTACAATCATAAAATTCCCACAGGCTTACAAATAAACACACACAGAAAAACTGCCTACTCCTACTCTCTCTAGCCTCTCTTGGCTCATGAATCCCCCTTATCCAATAGATATATCCTTCCTTAAATATAAAATATAATCCAAATAAAATTAGGAGGTCTAATCCCATCTCCTCCATTGGATTCTAAGCCTTGGAGATAGGTGGCAACAATCAAAGAGACAAAAATCCAACAAACTGCTAATTTTCAGGAATTTGTTGGAAGTCATTAATAAATTGTTTCCACCTCATTGCATGAGGAATTTGATGGAGCTAAATCATAGGTTAAGGTGTCCCTTGAAATCTAACTAATCCTTGAGAATCCATTCGAGTCCTACTTGACAGGTGGCAACCTCCCAACAAAACAAATATCAAAACCATGACCGCTATAGGAAATTCGGTAGCGCCGTTGTGCAGATTCGGTAGTGCCACTTATATGTATAATATCTCTCAAACCATAACACATTTTGAAAAACTGAGAGAGATTTTTGTTATTTGGAATGTTATGAACAAAAATCTCCTCCAGTTTTCCAAAATACCTTCTCAATTGTTGACAATCCAAGTTTTAAGTTAGTGACTCAAAACTCGTAAAATAACTCTGCACAATTCATTTTATGCCAGAATTTAGGTAGCGAATTTAGGTAACGCCTGCCTGTTTGTCTGCGTGTGATTAGGTAGCGCAAATCCATGAGTGATTTTGATGCTTGAACTTGGAGATTGGGAATAACCCAATATAATTTCAATTTTCCCCAAAATAAATAAAATATCCCATAACAATTGTATTCATTTGCCAAAATGAATAATGAAGGATTTATGTAATGCTGAGGCATAAACCAATCTTGTGATAACACCTCACACAACAACACTTAGTATGATAATTATCAAGCGATAGAAACACATTAACTATGGGAAAAACATTCTCAACTATGAAATATACTTGGATCTCGACAAACTCTGTTTCAAGTTTAAAGAGATTTTGTTTATATTTATTTCAATATTATTCATTTTATTTTATTTTAATAGTATTTTTGTGGCCCAAATGTAAACCATGTTCCAATTTGAAGGGTGTTTTCAGCTCACAAAATATGCTCAAACCCATAAGCTTTAGACAAAATATATGACTTAACATTTGTATATGCAAGCATATTCTCAAATATGACAAGCTGTGATATATGCACAATATTAAATAGGGAGATGATGTCAACACCTTTGTAGATAACAATGGGCTAGAATAATCTTGCATTCTTACTATGATAATGGTTTAAAAAAAACTAAAATGACCAATAATTTTTTCCAATTCAAGATCCATAGAAAAAAAAAACCAGAACCCATAATATTCACCTCTGCCAATTCGATAATAGGGAGGTTTATTAGGTATATAGAACTATCAGCCAGTTCAAGTAATTGGGGTGAATCTAGGGTACATGTGAGAGAAACTAATTCTTTGATGAAGATTTGTTTGTATTGCAACCTGTGACAGTAATTGTGTCCTAGTAGTATTTAAAATAAAAGTTGGAGGATGATAATATAATCTCTTGTAAATCTTGGTTTAATATTTTTTAATGGGAGATGTCCTCGAGATTTTTGCTTGTTAATGCCAATCATTTTGAGCTTGTGTGGTGATTTGTCACTAGTAAAATCATAATTAATTTGCATTGGGAAGGGCATGAAGGTGGTGGGGATGGAGGAGAACGAAAAATGCTTTGGAACTTTTGTGAACCTGGGAGTCCATGAACTCGAGAATCTGTGAGAACATCAGGTGAAGAATCGACTAAGTATGGAAATGCGATGTAGTCATATAGTCTCATCGTAGGTAGAGTGAGGCTTGCGAGTTAAAGGATTCTAGGGTCGAATTGTAGATCACAAAAGTTTTGGGTGAATGATGTATATCACGAAACACGGAGCATGAGAGTTCGATAGCGCCAACCCGGGAACCCATGGTCATAAAATTGGATAAGTATGGAAAGGAATGTCGGTCATTCAGACTCGCGATGTGAGGATATAGATGGAGATGAGGATCTGTTAGTCCACCACCCCAGGAACCCGCGATCATAGAAATGCAACTAAGTATAGAACTAGAAAGGGATAATAGAGGGGAAGAAGAAAAGGGAAAAATGGGTAAGTATAGAAAAGGGAAAAAAAAGGGAGAAAATAAATTTATCCCTCACACAACAACACTTTGTCTGATAATTATCAAGCGATAGAAACACATTAACTATGGGAAAAACATTCTCATCTTTGAATTATACTTGGAGCTCGATAAACTCTAGTTCACGTTTAAAGAGATTTTGTTTATATTTATTTCAATATTATTCATATTATTTTATTTTAATAGTAATTTTGTGGCCCAAATATAAACCATGTTCCAATTTGAAGGGTGTTTTTGGCTCACAAATTTTTCTCAAACCCATAAGCAATAGACAAAATATATGACTTAAAATTCTTATATGCAAGCATATTCTGAAATATGACAAGATTTAATATATGCACAATATTAAATAGGGACATTACGTCAACACCTTTGTAGAAAATAGTGGGCTAGCATAATGTTGAATTCTTACTGTGATAATGCCTTAAAAAGACTCAAATAACCAGCAATTTTTCCCAATTCAAGATCCACACAATTTTTTTTCCAGATCCCATAATATTCACCTCTGCCAATTCGATAATAGGGAGGTTGATTTGGTAGATCGAACTATTGGTCAGTTCAGGTGACTGGGGGGTGACTGGGGTGCCTGTGAGAAAATCTAATGCTTTGATGAAGATTTTTTTGTGTTGCAACCTATCACAGTAATTGTGTTTTTGATACATTGTTTAATGTGTTGAAACATTATTTTAAGTATTAAACATCTTGCACCAAATTATTCGTTGAATGGTTTATTGTTTCCCTTTGTTTTTCACCTTTATTAGGTCACTTCTCTAACATTGGTGTAACAATAGGCAAGGAGAAACCTCATGCATATCATCTTTCCAATCTTGCTAGGTTGTTTTATTCGTGAACCAACCCTCTAACTGATCAACAAATTGAAAAGAACAAACATTCCAAACTTGTGGTCGCCTAACTCTTCCCTTTAGCAACCACGGGTAGACTTTAGGACCAACAAAAACTATGAAGTTGTTTACAAATATCTATATGCAGCTCAATCAAGGAATAGAGAATGTGAGTCATACCTATAATTTTGAGGATGTGTTTGCGTAAGAGAAGCATCAAAAAGATAAAGAGAAATCAATGGACGGTTGTTGAAATAAAGTTATTGTACTGTAAATTTGAGCGTAAGTATAGAAATGGTGAACTTGAAATTTAATTTTTTTTGGTTGATAGCATATTTCCATTTGACTTCAGCTAACACATATCTTTTTTTTTTTCAAAATATTTCCAAAAAAGAATTCTGGTCATTTCATTAATTAAGAAAAACTAGTTAAATGAAGTACATATTACATTTTCTCCATAGATCCCGCATTAAAAGGCGAGGCAAGTCCTGTATATTCTTTAAGATCATAGAAAACGTGCTAAGATCGTGAATCTATTATCCAATCATAATCCAAAAACCAGGACCATGAGAAACTTGAACTACAACACCAAAGCACATGATCAAAAGTTTGGCAAACACAACACAAGCAAAAATCAGCAAGGAGTGGGCATTGTATCCCTTCTATAACCAAAATCCCAAATGGGAACCAACAAATTCACTGATTTTTATATTATTATGAACCAAGATCACTATGAACATTTTCTTCTGATATTACTATGAACCAAGATCATGTTGACCTGACAATGTTCTAACATTACTAGTACTGGAAAAAAATGTTAACGTTTAACTTAATGGACTTTGAACAATGAAAAATTTGCAGTATTATTGAAAATTCCTGATGGCTCTATTCATAAGAGCAAGCCATTTTGACATATCAAACAATAGACTTGATTTATTCACAATTGGGATACTTTGTATGAGGTTTTTTCTCATGATTTTCATTCCTGGAATCATCAATCTTATGTGTGTCCAGATCACTTTTCCATGGTAGTGAAAAACTTTATTCATATCTTGATTGGGTAACATGGATAGAAATGGATCACACTGTTTCATTTCTTGCCAATGCATGATATGTGATTTTCTTTTTTGGGTTCAGTCGATACACAGTATGGCATTGTCCTCATTTAAGGTAAATTTTCTATGGACATGGAAGTCACGTAGAATGTAGACAATCTTTTCTTCTTCTGCAGGTATATTTCATATGGAAATTTTGTCAACCCAGGAAGCACATATTGTAATACAGGTTGTCTAATTGTATAGTGTACAATTGTTTTGTTGAGGGTTGTAACATCTCGCTCTGGCGCACTGAGAACACTTATTATTTGAGGACACTTGCTCACAAGTGATCTGGACTCTTATGATGTTAGACCATTTATAATTGATTATGATGTGATTGACAGATGACATGATCTG
>SNQJ01S0090347.1:33746-46285 GCA_010110895.2 Picea sitchensis | reverse complement strand
TATTGGGAAGTATATGTAAAAATTATCTAACATAAAACTACTTGCAAGGGCACCCAATCACTGAAACAACAACCATAACACATCAACAAACAAACTTTTCAGATGGCTTTTATAAAACAGCAGTGAAACAATTTATGACAGCAGAAAACTTAGTGACTTAGCTTGGTCAAAGACAGACCAAGAAGTCTTGCTGATAGGACCTGGATTTTCTACACTCTTGCACTGCACTCCTTGCGGAAAATCTTCAACCACGACTAAGTGTTGAAGCCTTCGACCCTGCGCACTCCTGCAGCAGAAATTCTTCAATCCCCTTTACTCAGAATCACAACTCTGAGACTTCGTCTAGCCTTCACATGCCTTGCACGACTCTGGTTCTCAACCTACACTTCTGAGATGAATGGCAACAAAATTTATCTCTAACTGAACCCTTCTGTCAACGCACTCCTTGCGGACAATTCAACTGCACTCCTTGCAGGAATCCTCTGGCTCAGATAGAGAAACAATTGAAAATTACTCACTATTCCTCTCAGACTTCAGTTTAACCATGAAATCACATACACATCATATAAAAGCAAAGGTATGACAGAAAGCAAACATTCATGAGCATAACATCATAAATACACAGAGAATAACACAAGCCATGAATTTGAATCAGAACTATTTCTATTAATTCAAATGTATGTACATGGGTGTTCTTCATACAGTTCTTTGCATGCTCTTCTCTCCTGAATGCTCTCAATGATGCTCAGGCTTATGCTCTCGATAATGTTACAATGTACAAAGGAGGGTGTCTATATCTCGTTTCCCTCTTGGACTCTAGGCTATCAAATCTAGAATTAATTATTCTATCTACTTTACATTAAGTCTATTAAATTCCTCATCTACCTAAGGATGTGAGCTATTCGCTCAAGGTCCATTTACAATATACAAGTGCGTCATCTCTTAAATGAATCATTTAAGATCACGCAACAATCTCAAAGCATTTTCAAAATTGGTGCTGCTTGTCCAGCTGTCTTCTACTTTCGCGTTGGCTCGCTTGATGTGGGCGATGCTCCTGCATCAAGAGACAAGAATGTTACCCTAGGCTTAAAGCCCCGGACAAGAAAGAACATTGAAATCTAGACCAATTTTCTCCTAACCAATAGTCCAAGCGTGGATTCCTTTTCCTTATAATTTTCCTTTTAGTAATATTTAATTTTTATTTAATTTATAATCTTTATACTATTTACAATTTAATACTTTACACATTTGAAGTAACTAAATTAAATTAATAAAGGAAATGCAAATAAATAAAAAATGGAAAGGCAATGCTTTTGTTTTATTTTAACAAAAAGGGATAACTAAAGCAAAGTTAGGTAAAATCTAGTGCAAGTTAAAAAACTGCATTAGTTTTAAAGTAATTTAATTACATGAAAAGTTTATTACCTAACATTAGTTGAAGAATAGAGAAATAACATTTTTTATGATATAAATTTTTTATGTTTTTATTTATAAGTTAGAATGTAATTACAAAAAAAAATTAAAATAGTAAAATAAACAAAAGTTTACACACACTAATTAGCTAGTAAATAAAACTTTATAAACATGATTATTTACCAAATAAATATGTTTTGTTTTTCCTTATAAAATTTTATCTATTTTTTTTTTTTTTGAAATCAAAGTGTTAAATAAATAAAGATGAGGAAAAGTGAGGTTTTTAAAGAAAAACTCAAAGATATAATTCAAAGTGAAAAAGAACTCGGTTTTCATTAGAAAAACTTCCCATACAATTCATAGATCTTCAAAATCTGCAAGTCTCTGCATAGACTAGGGCCAGGTATATAGTCTTTAGTGTCTCTAGACACGGTGTACAATAGAAAAAACAAGCTTGAAAAAGAAAAAGAGAGCTGATCCAAGAAGGAATAGAGCAATGGTGGTGATTCACAAGGAGAAAACTTGCATATAGAAATTGATTAGCGCCGAATAAAATCAAGCTTGAATACAACAAACTAAAAATTAAATCTTTACCTTGTGAAGGCTAACAAACTCATCCTCACTTATCCTCTTCACTGCTTCACATCTTCCCTTGCTGTCGATGATTCTGTCAATCTATGTTGAAGATGTAAGAAAAGAATAAAATGAAAAAAGTCCTCACAGCTCTCCTAACATACTATCTCTGAAAATTTCTACCAAAGTTCTCTCTCAAAAACTTATTCTAATTTTTCTCCTTCAGAAATTTATGTCTTCAGAAAAACTCCCCCCCCTTTGGCTGGCTGATGTCAATTTTATATTGTTTGTTGGGTGGTTTAATCAGTTACTCTTTTTAAGGAATTGTGCCCAAAACTTTAATATTTTTATATATTTGATAATCGATAAAATGCATTCTCCACATGGTCTAACTGTTTCATAATATATGAATTCCTTATATTTGGTAAAATTATACTTCAACGCTATTCCTTTGTAGGGAATGTTTGATGACCACCAGCTCCATCCTCCCCAAATGCTGATGATTCTTGGATCTGTGATTCAGGATCTCTATAGCAAACTTCAGAAGACTAGCTAACCATGAGATATTTGTTTTCCTTGATCGTAACATGGCATTGGTTCTTACTCTGTAAAATCAAATGCGTGCACCCTGTTCACCATTTGGACTGTCATTGCATAATTTTTCCACAGAATTCACTGGATATTTCTTCTAAAATGTCTACCACTTCTTTTAATATATACAAGTTTTGGGGAAGATCAGACAGTCATCTGTGCATTCTCGCAAAACAGGGAAAACTCCTCCTCTTGAATTTTTTGTAGTTGAGGGGATTGGAATCATTTATAAGTTCACAATCCAGACCAATTTCTTCCTCTTTCTCTGGATTACAAAACGTTGTAATTGAAATTCGATATTTCTCCTTGTTAGCGACAGCCTGGTATCTTCCATTCCTCAGTACCTGCCCAAATCAAAGCAAGGATTTGCACATACCTCTACCATGTCGCTGATATTGATAACTATACTGTCGGGGATGGGCTGGACGGGGATCCAATCACCATATTTACAAATTTGTAGCCCAACAACCCCATCTTCCTGCAGCAAAATGGTTATACCTCCTCCTTCTGTGTGAGAACTCAACCCTATAACAAGATTTGGTCGTGGACAGGGTGGGTAGTAATACATTGACTGCGATATTTCTCCAAACATATGGATGAACCTGCCAAGGGAGTTTAAACTGATATTCTTCACCATTAAATACATTTGAATGCTAAGCCTTTGGACCTGGATGGCATACTCCTCCACGGTTTCCATGAACTCTATAGGCTTTGCAAGAAAGAACTTCATTTTCCACTTCTCAACAGGCATGATAGTAAGATACAGGAGATCTGATGAGTTGAGTTGTTGATCTTCGGAGAATACAAAGGCCTGACCCTAGACTTCGTGCTCTTTTCACATATACAATCTAAAATTGTGCTTACTTTCTTCACTAATGCTTGAGAATAAACTCCCATATTGTAGACATATACAAACCACACCATGTTCTATTGAATTCTCTCTAGAGTTTTTGTTGTCCAAAATTGTTATGTGATTGGCTGTCTCAATAGATGATTTTTTGTTAGAAAGAGGTAACCTCACAAGACTTTAGTCATATTGGTGTGTCTGATACCTTCGATTTGTTTTAACCATGGCTTCTTCTCTCCATCAAAGTGAAATATTTTCACATCACTGTCAATCCCAGAAAATCTAGATTCCCTACTATTCCAAGAGGCATCAAGTTTGGTGTAATTTCCATTAAGTTCTAACATAATTTCCTGATATGACTGGTCATCTCTTCCACCTGTATGAAACACTTTCTTACACAACTTATTTGCCTCCATAATTTTTCTTTCGCTAAAAGTTCAACATTAACTAAAAGTACACTGTGATCAAGAATACATGTGTTCTTTGTGTATGGTGTTTGAGCTATCCAAGGCCTACAAATTTTTTCATTTATATACTCAAAATTGTGGGAACAATCTTCAACAACCGCAATAGGAGAATCGTTAAATTGACTTTTAAAAAGATCTCCAACCTTACCCTTCACAATGATGTCTGGAACAAAATATATAAACCTTCTGAGATTTTGAAATATTTTAGGAGTGTAAAATGGAAAAAAATATGGAAAATCTGATTTCCTATCTTCACCGTCAGATGCAAAATCATTTTCTCTAATAACACTATGTCTGTGCATGAAAATATTTGATTTTGGAAATAACACCTTTAAATATAAGACGAGACTTCTTCTCTTCACAATCATCAGGCATCAAAAGGTAAAAATATATATTTCTAGGATAGCATTGTTGCTCATATAAATGCCTTTGATATGGGCCTTTACTTTAAGTTCAATATCCACCAATTCTGTGAGATCCACTTTTGAATGTGATCCTACTCTTGACATGGAGCTTGCATTACTTTAAGTTCAATATCCACCAATTTTGTGAGATCCACTTTTGAATGTGATCCTACTCTTGACATGGAGATTGCATTAAATTCTTGACATATAATGGTATATAATGATGGGAAGCGAATCTTCTTATGAAGGTCTCACGACATAATTAATTTAACCAATAAGCAGAGTCAAAGACTAAAATTTTGGCATGGTGTCACTTTATGAATTGTGAGTAATAATATATGAAATCAAAGGCATGGAATAATGAATATTTGGAAAAGTGAATGGCACATATTTTTGCAAAGTGGTTAAAGCATGGAAGTAGTATGGTATGTTTATGAACTTTATATATTTAACTCACTCCCTTTTAATTAAAGAAAATTCATTATAATAAGGTGAGGCATAGGGTGATGAATGAGATGTAAATGATGAGAAATGGAAACTTTGTGCCATAGTTTATGAGCCTCAACAACTTTATCAAATACCACATCATTCTCATTGAATGCTTGCAGTAAACTAGTGTCTATTTGAGAGCCTGTATTATGTACAACTTTGAAATTGATCACCGACCATCTCATCATAAATTAAAATATTATTTAACGACATCATCTATTAATGTGTAGCAATTACTCAGCGAGAGCGCACATGACTTTGAACAAGCAATAACGAAATGAGAGGGGGAAGCCTAGAGATGCTTTGTTGGCTAAGTACTGTTGACAAAAATCGTCGTCAATAGTATGGTAGTGAAACTAATGGTGTTATAAAGAGACAAATAAGGAGGATAGATTTAAATCACTTGAAAGAAAAATTACTTCTAAATTAAAAGTAAAGCTTGTAACCAACTCTCTGTAAACTCAACTTTTCTAACTGATATTTCAAGATCTTGTAAATAAAGAAATCCTAAAACTTTATTTTTCTTGAATACAAACTACTTGTGTTTCAGGAAATCAAAAAGAACTTGGAAATAAAGACTCTTTTTTCCTTTTGCAAATAACAACTTTAACTACTTTACCAAACTAAATGCAAGAAAATGATTTTTTTTTGAACCGCTTTAGAGAGAAAAAACTAAAGTAAACTTTTTTGTTTTTTCAAAGAAAGTAAAAAAAGTATAAAAAGAAAACTGAAACAAGACTAGTAAATACCTTCATCCCACTGCATATCATAGGGATTCAACCAAGAAACCAAAAGGCGAATCTAAGACTCGACATCTTGCTCAAAACCTTTTAAGGAAAACAAAAGAAAACTAAGGAAACAAGTAAACTGGAACCTATACCCAAGCTATGGCCATAGACAGAGACTCTGGATGATTCAAGAAATCCCTAAGAAGTATGAACTTCTATTAGAAAAGAGCCAAACACCCTCTTTATTAAAAAACTTTCATGAAACAGAGATGTGGGTTGTTGCATCAGCAGCCTGCGTATGTACGTGGGTTGTTTACTGTGTAGAGTGCATATGTATGCGGGATGACCCAAAACAGGGCATGTACACCTCTGAGTCTTTTCCAAAATAAAAAAGACAAGGAAGACTTACAGGGCAAGGACATCTGGTATACCTTGGAGGTGGCCAGAACCTCTTGACAAAATCAATAATCTTGATTGAAACTCGAAAGAAAAACAAAAACCAAAAAATCAACCCAAAAACCCCCTAAAAAACCCTAGAGAGAATCCCCAGTATGGTCGCCAATTCTTCTAGCAGGAAAACCCCCCCTTTAACTATACCAGGGTTTAAGATATAGATAGAGCAAATGACCATCTAAAATTAAATCTAGTTTATACTCTACCCCAAACATACCAAAATGAATGAAAAGAAAGGAATAAGAGAGAAGATCGGTAATTGTACCTTTTATCCCACGTCTCGTGATGACCTCCTCAAGCTCTGTAGTTCCAACAACTGTAAGTCTCCTCCCAAGGCTGACCTGCATCCAAAACTAGGCAAACAAGGACTACAAGCATGCTACTTATATTCATGAGTTAGGTTTAGATATCAAATTCTATTTATAAATGAAAGAAAATACACAAAACATCATCATTTGGGACAAGGAAAAGAGATTCTTTTATGCATCAAACAAAGGTTGAAACTTACAAGTTGTGTTGGCCATTGTTCCACGAACCTGGTCTGGACTCCTCTTTACAATGCTCCAAGTGCACCTTCAATAGGCCTCTTCTCTCAATATTATGATCACCTCAAGGGAAGGGAATGGATTGAATGGGAGAATAAGGGGTTGATGAGGGAATGTTGAGGCAAGATCTCACAAAAGGTAGCAAAATCTTGGGCAAGGAAGGGAAGTGAAATTGGGCAGAGTTTCATTGTTCTTATTCTTGGATGTGAAATGAGAACCCAACAAATCCTTTTATATGACAAAAGGATGGTTATCTGGTTGGGTGATGGGCTATAGCAAGTGAATTGGTTGGGAAACCTCCAATAGCCCATGAATTTCACTGAATTTCCTACAACATTTAATTTTTGAAACTTTTGCAAGCATACGCAGGTTGTTTAGCATGCAACAAGCATATGTACGTGGGTTGTCTAGCATGCAACAAGAGTATGTATGTGGGTTGTAGTGGTGCAGGGCACGTACATGCTCTAACAAATGGTTTTTTAAGAAGAGCTACTCTGCAGTACTTTGGAAAAATATCCAAGTAAGAGGGCCAAGGCCATGTATGCATGGATAGGGAATTTTAAGGCAATAAAAAAAATTATAGCCATAATTATTGCGAGAAGACTAAAACCCATCCTCTCAAACAATATCTCAAAAGATCAATTTGGATTTCTGCAAAGAAGATAGATACATGAAGCTATTGGAGTAGCTCAGGAAACTCTACACAGCGTAAAAATCTCAAAATCCATAGGATCCATTCTAAAAATTGATCTGTCAAAATCTTTTGACAGAGTAAATTGGTCCTACATTAGACTCCTTCTCACTCATTTGGGTTTTGATGTTCCTTTTATCAAATGGAGCATGACCTACCTAAACTCGTTTTATTTCACTTTACTAATAAATGGGGCAACCACCCCTTTCTTCCACTCTGAGTGAGGTCTGAGGCAAGTCTTCCCACTCTCACCTCTTCTCTTCCTCCTGGCGGTCGAGTGCCTCAGTCGAGCTATAAACCATGAAGTCCACTCCGAGAATCTTATTGGAATCTCGATCACCCCAGACCACAAAATCACCCACCTCCTCTTTGTGGATGACATACTACTTTTATACAGTGGTCGATGACGGGATGCAGAGAAATTGGATGAGATTTTAAAAATGTTTCATCTCTCCATGAGCATGATCATAAATATACAAAAATCAATAGTCTCCTTTTATCGAATGGAAACAGGTACAAAATATTTTTTCAAATCCCTTTTCCCCTTCGAGATTTTGAATTTCCAGGAAGGAATAAAATACCTCGGTTTTCACTTAAAACCAAATGATTATCGAAATTCAAACTGACGATGGCTACTAGAAAACAGATTAAAAGGCTGGAGCTTCAAATGGATTTCGAGAGTAGGAAGGATCACTTTGATACAAATGGTACTAGAAACCATCCTAGTCTATTGGATGCCCCTAGCATAGATACCCAAAGGATTACTAGAAAAATCCATAAAACTTTTCTTTCGTTTTATCTGGTCTGGAACACAGGAAGCAATCACTACACCTTGGGCCAAATGGGATCTTTTAGCTTGCCCCAAATCTTTGGGGGGATGGGGTCTAAAAAACATTTTTTTTGTTTTCAAAATCTCTAGCAGCCAAATCTAGTTGGAGAATACTCACCACAAACAATTTTTGGTCAACTATTCTAATATAGAAGTACATAATACTAGATTCCCTTGAAGACTGGATTTGAAAACCTAAAAAAAAAACACAAACGAATCCATTATTTGAAAATCCAACCAAAATTATTTTCAGGTAATTTATGATGGACTAGCATGGAAAGTGGGCAATGGATCCTTCTTATGAATAGGGCTCGACCCCTGGCTAGGCAGTGGGGTCAATCATTCACTGAGGCCTGAGTTGATTGACAGTCTACATCAACAAGGTATTTACTACCTCACACAAGTATCAGACCCCTACACCACAAACATCTAGCAACAAGGTTGGAAATATGTCGAAGCCATCAGATTACAAGATCCACTCTCAGAACCATGGAACAGATACATATTGTCCCTTCAATACAACCACATACGCATCACAGAGGAAGAAGATAAACTCGTATGGAAAAAATCTCCTCTTGGGAATTACACCCCAAAGCTGGGATATATCTCTTTAAATTTTGACCTGCAATAAGAAGAAACAACCTAGTGGTGGAGAGGACTTTGGAAAATAAAGTGTCCCAAAAAGGAAAAAAAATTCATGTGGTGTGTCCTCAATAATAAAGCCCCCACTTGGGACAACATGAGAAAAATAAGCATTGAAGGACCTAGATGGTGTGCTCTCTGCAAAAACGGAATTGAAAACAACACTCACCTCTTCATCCACTATCACTTCTCCAAACAGGTTTGGTAGGACTCCTCTCTACTCTTAAAACAAATACTCACCTGGGAGGGATCTTCTATTGAAACAACTTGGAAACAATGGATCCATCAAAAAAACCCATAGGAACATACTAGCCCTGCCCTTTATCATCTATTGGGGGATCTAGCTAGCATGCAACAAGGTAATATTTCAAGACAAACCCTCCCTCCCCGAACTTATAGCTGCCAAAGGACTTGCAATTCTCTCACACTTCCCACAGGAAAAAGCTTCCCCTCCCACCCGCTCTGCCCCCTCTCCTCCTATTGACTCTACAAATCCCTGGTTTTTTTTTTACGGAGCCTCACAAAATCAACTCTGCGGGGGAGATGCATCTCTTTACCTCTCCAACAGACACTTCTTCAAACTAAAAATGGGACTGGGAACAGGAACAAACAACCATGTTGAACTCTTGGCCCTAAAACTACTTCTACAATTTGTTGGGGAAAAAGGAGTCCAAAATCTCCAAATTTTTGGAGACTCTAAAATTGTAATAAATTGGGCTAGAAAACAACAATCTAGCCAAAACATCATTTTTCATCCAATCTTAGAGGAAATATTTACACTACTACACACCTTTAATGATTACTCTTTCAAACATGTTTACAGGGAATGAAACCAACTAGTTGATTCTCTCTCAAAAGATGGACTACATCTTCCACATGGAACCTGGCACATTTTGGAAACAAAGGAAGAAGACACATCAGAGTTCTTCCATTGCCCCTTTATAGAGGCCTTGGGATAAACTCCATCCAGTACCTTTTCTATTATTTTGAATTTTTTTTAGAAAAAATAGTACTATCATAAGAAGATCGACTCTAGCATAATACATTGTCACTCACAGACATCTACAGGATTTCTGCAAATCTGATCAGCACTAATATATATGTATCGCTCAATGTACTGTAACTTCTCATTTTGAGGACAGAAAAACAACACACATGATGAAAATCAGATGAAAAGTGCTCAACACATACAAAATGTAATTTTGTCTCTAAGGATGAATAAAATTACATTTTTTTCTATAGATAAAAAAAACACCTTAATATATTTTATTCTATTCGATTATATATTTTATTCTCTTAACTTATTGTAATAAAAACTTATTGTAATAAAAAGACAAACTATATTCATAATCATTTTTTCAACCTATATACCATATACAAAATATTTTATTAAACATCATCATATAAAACACCTTCATATTTTATTCTAGTATCTTATTGCAATAAAAAGTCAAACTATATTCATAATCATTTTTTTCAACCTATATACTATACCATGTACAAAATAACCTCTTAATCATTTTTTTTTACTTACATACAATTTACAAAATAACTTTTATATTATAATATAACAAAACTTCAACCATATAAAAAAAAATACAATTAATTATTCTAACCCTTACTCTATAATTTAACAAAACATTAAACACCTTTATATAAAAAAAACCTAATAAAACCTCACCTCATATAAATACAATTAATTATTCTAACCCTTACTCTATAATTTAACAAAACATTAAACACCTTTATATAAAAAAAACCTAATAAAACCTCACCGCATATCTTATTATAGAAAAAGTCAAACTATATTCATAATCCCCTTTTGCTTTTAACCCACATACTATGTAGAAAATAACCTTTATATTATAATGCAACTGAAGTACAACCATGTAAAAATATAAATAATTATTCTAACCTTAATATTATAATTTAAGGAAACTTCAATCAATGGAAATAATTATGTAAACATATAGTTATTCTAAACATATATTAAAAAGAAACTAAATTTAACCTTTATGTTATAATTTAACAAACCTTTATATTATAATTTAACAAAACTTAATCAATGAAAATAATTATGTAAACATGTAATTATTTAACGAAAAATCCTTTGAATCCCTATTATGCTAAAATTAGGATCAAAACCAAAACAATAATTATTTAATAATTATGTAAACATGTAATTATTAGTCCATGTCGAAGGCATGGAGGGACTTTAGAGATCGATAATTCGTTGACTTCATATTAGTTTGTCCTTTGACTAAAAATATTTGCATAATCTTTATTGTTGGAACTAGAGAACTAAAAACATTGATTTGTATATAATAAAAAATACCATATATGTCATGATCTGATTGGATAATAGATTGGAGGTCTTATTGCCAGCTTTGCTATTCCCAATGTTTTATATGTTATCATATCCAAAGTTTTTGATCATCTACGGTCTTTCTGATTTTTTACTATTTTTTTGAAATGTTTAGATATCCAAAGTTTTGAGTATCGAGAGTTAGTTTTTTATTAGTTGACTTCATATTAGTTTGTCCTTTGACTAAATTTATTTTTGCATAGTCTCTATTGTTCGAACTATTGTTACTATTTTTTTATTGTTATTATTATTTATATTATTATAAAATAATACATAATTATTTTGCATACGTAACAAACCTGCCACACTGCATTCTTTCTTAAATGTTTACACAGCGCGAGGCCCTTCAGCGGTACTGACAGACTTAAATGTTTACCTAACAGGCCTCACATCCTTAAATGTTTACTTAATAGGCATGTTACAATACAATTTCCTCCGATTTTTTTTATACAATGTTCTCTGTAGTGAATATGGGCAATATTGTTCTTCAACGACATTAATGGTTCATTGGTTGATGCTTGCTCATTGCTTGTTCATTGGTTTCTTGTTTGCATGTTGTTGTTTCTCTTATTTTCATGTTGGTCTTGTTGCAGTTTGCATGCGTGGAATTCTGCAGCCGCAATTGGAACTGTGCTTTTATTATTTCCCATTGATGGGTGGGCTTTTGTGCCATGTTTAGCTTCCTATTCGTTGTTTATTGTTTTCTATTTGTAGTTTGCAAGTGATAAATTTCAATACTGGAGATGCCTGAGTCAAAATCCTCTTGCAGAACATCTTTGTATGTGAGGAGAAAATACGATTTCGTTTTCTTATATGTCATTGTGGTTGTGATCAAGGTGGGTTATGTGTCAAACATTGGCAATCAGGAATGAGACGAAGACAACATTACATTCTTGCTTCTTTGGTCGTAGTAGTCACATACAAAGATGGGATGCAAGAGGATTTTGATCGCTCCTAGTATTGAAAAATACCAACCATGTAAACTACAAATTTCTTAATTGTTTACACAGTGGGAGGCCTTTGGAAGGTCCTTACATCCTTAAATGTTTACCTGACAGGCCTCACAGCCTGAAATGTTTGCTTAGTAGCTATGTTACAATACATTTTCCTCCAATGTTTTGATACAATATTGTGTGCAGTGAATTTGGCCAATATTGTTCTTCACCGACATTCTTGGTTGATTGTTTTATGCTTTCTCGTTGTTTCACTTGATGTTTCTTATTGTTTTTTGATTCAACTTTGTAGAGTTGAGGTCTTGTAGCTGCAGTTGGGCCTTTTAATGCTTGTTCACTAGTTTTTTGTTTGTTGCTTGCTCTTGTTTGCTTCAAATTTGCAAGGTTGGGGTCCTACATTTGTAGTTGGACCTGTTGTTGCAATTTGCAAGCCAAGGTCTACTCTTCTGTCCTTCCCCATTCACCGGTGTGTCTCGGTGTTGCAGTTGCATTCCTGCATTGCTTAACAAGCCTGTTACAATACATTTTCATCTGATTTTTTTTTTTTTT